>JAEQBH010009196.1:0-117871 GCA_016808115.1 Tetrastigma voinierianum
GACATTAAGTCTAATCCCAAATTTCAAGATCTTATTATCTTATTAAGCACAATCAATTGTTCCAAAAGTTCAACTAATTTCAAATAATTCCTTATAAGATCTTAATTCTCCAAACAAATTTAGTTGCACTATAATGTTCAACATAAGAACTCTAAAATCCAAAGGTATAACATAGACTTGTAAACATCTCAAATCATACAATAATCATTTGCGACAACCTTAAATGATTTCCAAGAAATCAATTTCTTTTTTCTATTTAAAGCATAAATCACAAGATTCTCATTGTTTTATTAGTACTGAATAATGTCATCATAATCCTTAAGTAGTTGTATCAATATCTTCTATTTCTTGCTTAAAATCGCCTAAGAAGACAAAGATCAAACTGACAACCATGAGTAGATCATAAATAAGAAAAATGTCTTCATATCTTAAGTTAAAAATCATTTTACCTAACTTCAAATCATAGTAAGGTAGTTTTCTATCTTAAAATCTCAAATGTCTATAAGTATATCAATTTTTTCCAAGGTCGTGATAAGAACACAACATAAATCCCAATGAAAGGGCATCATTATGCAAAACAAATCTTTGCGAACCCAATGAAAGACAAAATAAGTAGTTGTACCACTTGCTCTTCTATGAAGCTATCATCATAGTTATAAGACCAATCAAACTTTAACTTTTCTAAGAATACCAAAATATATAATAATCTTAGAGATCTCTTGCACTAATTTATTTGTAGTAATCCAATAAATCCCAAGAAACCCTCAAACTTTAATAACAATATCAGATCCCCTTTTCAAATTTCAACAGTCACTACCAATTACATTGACTTTAAAAGACTTAACAACATTTTTAGCAAATAACTACTCCTGCAAGACTTAGCTTATGCGTGAACAATTTATCCATATGTTTCCCTTCAACTAAACTCAAGATAACTAAGAATATGGAAAGACAATATTTTCCCAAAACAATCAACAATTGTGTTGGTAGTAAGCTCCTTTAATTCATCCCTCAAATCAAACAAAACCTTAATGTTTAAGGAGTATTAAGTCAATTCAATATTCTTTTTACCAATCATCATAAAATAACTTCAAACCACCATATTGTCCATAATGACATGTCCCATAGAAGTGACAAATTCAAATCATAATTCATATTGATAAAAGTATATTCACTAAACCAACAAACAAAACAAAGGCAAAAGAGTGTAGTGAACTTTTAACTGGGGTCACCAAGAAATCAATTATCTAACATACGTTTGTAAAGAATCCTAAGAATACACTAACGGATATGAACTATCAACTAACACGTCACTCAACTATCCCCATAGACAAACTTAAATAAGTTCCCATTAAGATCATAAACCTATATCTCTGATACCACTCTGTCACGCCCCGAAACCAATCTTAGGGCATGATCTGTCAATTCACACTCCTCGCTTTCAAATAAGGTTTGAAGTGTGAAACGACACTAACCTTTCTTGTAACTGGATTTTTGTCCAATTACCAATCACATATTCAGAGTAAATGCGCAACCTTCTAAATTCATAAATTCTCCAAATTTAAAATTTCATGCCGACAAAAATTACTTCTAAATATCCAAATCTCAATTATAAATGTCATAAAAAGCTGTTCATAATATAACAATATTTGGAATCTCCCAAATCCAACTTTGTACTAATATAAAAACGAATGTTATCATCCAAGTGACTTTCTCAATTAACTTTCAAAACCCAACTTTTCACATAAACATGAACTTATGAGTTCAACATGATCCAACATAAAGTTCTAATCAAATCCTAATGATGACGAATCCCCAACCTAGACATCACTCCTCGCGGAAACTAAAAGTACCGAAAATATGTCAACGAATCGGAGTGAGCTAAAAGCTCAATAAGAAATACTAATACGCTTCAATGATCAAAAAGTTTTCAATCATATAACAAATAGGAGATGTTTTTCACCAAAACTCTTGATTCAAAAAAATAAGCAGTTGGAACATTAACAAAATATACTTCAAAACATTCTCACATCCATTTCAATCGTTTCATATCAAATGCGATCCAAACAATTTCATATCAAATTTCGATTCAAACACTCCTTCATATCAAATCCAAAATCAAATACATTTCCTAAATATATTTTTCTAGTCATCAAATATCAAATGGTGCCCAAAGGTGGATCAAATGGGTGGCTAGCCTGAAATTGTTCTTTTAAGGTGGATTGAATCAACACTACTAGTAATTAGTAATTTCACCAAACCCCTAGAGGTCAACTCAATTACATTCCTCCCCACCAAGAAAATGTAAAGGTCAACTATTATATCCCGTCGACAAAGCGCCTAATGTCAACTATTATATCCCGCTGACAAGGGCCAAATAGTGTCAACTATTCCCGCTGGATGTAAGCCGACCAATCGTAGTCAAATACATTCAAAATTTCAAAATACAAAACATCAGACTCATATTTTCTCAGAACAAAACAAATCTCAAAAGTACAATCATACAAACTACTTTCTGATCCATGGATAATAAAATAAATAAAAAAGTAAAACTTCTTTCACAAACCAAGATTATATATAATCCAATTTAAACAATTTTCATCCTTTAAATGAAGTAAAACAAACAATTTTCTTTAAAGATCTCGTGACACATCCCTTACACAGACATATATATAAAAATAATAATTTTTCGAAAATTAGATAATCCCTTACACGTGCATATATATAAAATGATAATTTTTGAAAAGTCAGATAAAATCCCTTACCTCAAAGGAGTACTCGTGCTTTGAGCAGAGCTGGATCCCGAAGAATTTCATCTATGAAATATTTCTCCTAAAATAATAAGGAAGAAACTACCATCATTACTTATTTATTCTTAAAACTTTCCTAATTTGATATTCTTAACAATTATATTATTTTTGTTCACCTCAAACATATTGACAACTGTTCAAATGATAACTATTTGAATTAGGTAGTTTTACAAATTTTATAAAACTCATATTCCTTTTCTCGGGATCTTGGTTTTACAATAATTTATTTATTTTATGATCTTATCAAATATATGTATTTATTTCCTATAATATTCTAATCATATTCCTTATCTAATAAAATCCTTTAGTTTAAAATATTTACTGCCAAAATATATATATCTTTAAATACTTATCAAATACAAATATTTATACAAAATTCGCCTTTTCAAATTTATCTTATTTGTTTATCATTATTTTATTCAAAATTCTATCCTTAAATATTTCTTTTCATTCTCATACTTAAAGTAATTCAATAAGATATCACCAATCCTTATTTTATTTTTTTTTATTTTTTTTTTTAAAGAACGAGAATGAAATCTAAATCTGACTTCTTCAGGGTTCATCTAAACTGAAAGAAAATTAAAGAATCTACATCAAATAAATCTAGAAAAATAAAATAAGAAAGATCTTACCTAAAGAAATTTGTTCTTCAAACCCTAGATCCCAAAGCCGTACGTCCTCTGGAATTCTACCCGTCAGAGAGAAATTCAAAGAAGAATAGAAATGATTTTCTTTTCTTACTCCAATTTATGACTCGGTGTACTCTATTAAGAAGTTTCCTTTTACCCCTCTTTTCATTAATTTACTTTTATTACGATTTGTCATTATGCTCTTTCGTGTCATTAAATTAATTGATACCTATTATGATTTGTCATTATACCCTTTCATGTCATTATATCTAATTTATACCCCTTTCATGTCATTATTATTTTCCTTAATTTATACGTATACAAATTCCCGTCATTATTATTTTCCGCCGTAACTTATACCTATAGCCCTTGGTGTTACATGAACACCCCGACATCCTCAATGCAGAAATTATTCTCTTTGAAGACTGTTTTAGATTTCTATGAATGCAATAGTACTAAGCCTTGCTTTGTTTGTCCATTGGCTAAGCAAAAACGTTTATAGTTTGTATCTCATAACAATCTAGCTGATAAACCCTTTAATATTGTCCTTTGTGACATATAGGGACCATTGCATCAGATTTCTCATGCTGGCCACAGATTTTTTGTTACATTAGTTGATGAATGTACCCGGTTCTATTGGGTTTACTTGATGAAGAATAAATCAGATATGCGCCACATTATTCCTCGATTTTATAATATGGTCACCGCTCAGTTTGATACCAAGATCAAAATATTTCGATCAGACAATGCAAAAGAGTTGGCGTTCTCAGATTTTTTTGCTTCCATAGGGACTCTTAATATTCTTGTGTCGAGATTCCTCAACAGAACTTCGTAGTCGAAAGGAAGCATCAACATTTACTTAATGTGGCTCGTGCTTTGTTTTCCCAGTCTCGGGTTCCCCTCACATTCTGGTCTGAGTGTATCTTGACTGCTGCTTTTATCATTAATCGAACACCTACATCTCTATTGAAGGATAAGTCTCCATTTGTAGTCCTCTATGACAAAGAGATTGATTATTCAGTTTTATGTTTGGGTGTTTGGCATTTGCTTCAACTATTGCTACCTACCGCACCAAATTCCAGCTCCATGCCCGTATGAGTGTGTTTCTTGGTTACCCTCCCGAAGTCAAAGGATACCGACTCTATGATATTGCCACAAAAGAGTCCTTTATTTCCCGTGATGTGGTGTTCTATGAAGGGTTTTTCCATTTCAGTCATTGAATATCAAGCCTCCTGTCATGGATCCTTTTATGATCTTTGTTCTCAACACGTCACAAGCTACAGCACCCACTACCTTCTCCCATAATTTTCCCATGGCACCCCCACTTGCTTCTCCACCTGCATCCACCCCACCCTTGGTTGCATCGAAGTCACCTTTGGCTACGAACCCCATTTCAACCCCCTCTCAAAGTCCCACCCCTGCAATCCCTCCATCTCCTGAGATCCGACGTTCCACTCAACTCACCACCAGGCCTAAATATCTACATGATTTTCATTACGGACAGCTCACTTCTTCTGGTCCTAAGTCTGCAATGTCCCCCCACTCTCTCTCACGTATTGTCCTATGATCTCTTATCCCCATCCCACCAGGCCTTTGCTCTCTCAGTCTCTATGCATTATGAGCCACAATACTATCATCACGCAGTTAAGCTTGAACACTAGCGAGCAGCCATGCATGAAGAATTACAAGCCATGGAATCCAATGGCACATGGTCTGTGGTCTCATTACCAACTGGAAAAATTCCCATTGGTTGTTGTTGGATATTCAAAAATAAATTCAATGTCGATGGGACCCTTACCCACCACAAAGCTCGCTTGGTTGCAAAAGGATACAATCAACATAAGGGCATTGACTTCCTTGAAGTTTTCTTGCCAGAGGACAAGATGGTCACAGCGAAGTTCTTTCTTACTTTAGCTACCTCGCACAATTGGTTTTTGGCTTAACTTGATGTTAACAATGCCTTCCTCAATGACGATTTATATGAAGAAGTCTACATGGACCTTCCTTTGGGATATCACCCTCAGGGGGAGCATTTACCTAGCTCTACCAAGCTGGTTTGCAAGCTTTATAAGTTTATCTATGGTCTAAAGAAAGCTTCCCGCCAATAGAACATAAAGTTTACCTGCTTATGCCCGATTCCTGGTTTGCCCACTCTACGACCTTATTCACCAAAGGTCATGATGAATCATTTGTGGCAATCCTAGTCTATGTCGATGATATTATCGCTGCTAGCCCAAATGAGGCCACTATGTGAAAGCTTCCCGAAGCTCCAAATTTAAGTTGAAGGATTTCGGACCTCTCAAGTTTTTTCTTTAAGCCCCAAGGCTCCACTTACTACCGGGTATCGCTTTACCAACTAAGAATACACCTGAAATTATCGAGGATTTTAGTTTCTTGGTTCTAAACCAAAAATCTACAACTATGATCCCTGGTTGCCCTTTCATTGTCGGGTGATGGTGATCCAATCTCTGATCCCACCTCCTATCGATGCTTGGTTGGTCGCTTATTATATCTCACTATTATGAGACCGGATATCACATTTGCGGTCCATTCTCTAAGCCAATTCCTTTCTAATCCACGTACCTCTCATTTACAAGCCGATCACCATCTTTTGCGCTATCTTAAAGGCGCTCCCGGTGTTGGGTTATTTTCCCCCGCCTCTTCATCCTTGCAATTACAAGCTTTTTTTCTTTATGTTGATTGGGCCACTTATCCCAATTCCTAACGGCCAGTCACTAGTTTTTGCACCTTCTTTGGCAATTCTTTGATTTCCTAGAAATCCAAGAAGCAACACACTGTTGCCCGCTCCTCGGCTGAGGCTAAATATCGCACACTTGCGCCTATAGCAAGTGAACTCACTTGGTTACAACAATTGCTCATTGATTTTCATATCTCTACGTTTAGCCCTGCTTTACTTTTTTGCGATAACCAAGCTACTGTCCATATATCTTATAATCCTATATTCCATGAACGTACAAAACACATTGAGATTGAGGGATTGGATCTAGTCCCCTATGTGTTGAAGCTCCTTCATGTTCCAGCCTCACTCCAGCTTGCTGACCTTCTCTCACCAAGCCTCTTACCTGCCTCTTGACTCTTCCTTTATTATTCAAGATAGGACTACAAAACCTTTTCAATCCATCTTGAGGGGGAGTATTAGAGAGATAGGTTGATGGTTGTTTAGTTAAACTATACATGTGTATTATAGTTAAGCGGTTATGGGCTGTTATGGGTTGTTAGGTTAGTAGTTTTTAATTACCTTGACTTGTTGCAATTAGTTGTGAGATCAGTTTCTTTGCATACTACTGCTCATGTGGACTGTGGTGTATATATTTGTAAATCTCTTTATCATTTCTATAACAGAAAAGGAGAATCTTTCTCTCTCTAACCAACTACCTATCTTCTTCTTCCTCGCACCATCGAAGCCCTAGTTTTGCAACACCTATTGAAAACTTTAATTACTGCTTTAGAAAACCTTTGAAGTACACCTTAACAAAAGAATTTCTTGTTGGGATTTTGGTATCCACAAATTACATAAATGAATGAAAAGATGTGTCCCTCATCGAACAGACATTTTGCTTGGTTCATACATTTTCGAACCGACATGTCTGTTCGATGAGACACTTCCTGGGTTATTTATACTCCCGTTTTTCCCATTTTTTAAAAAAAAACAAATATTCTCCTCACTTCTCTACATATCATTTCATTCGTGCGACACTGCTGAGTTCGTCAGTCCTCCGATCCGTATTTCACTTCGGAGGAACAGATCCGTTTCATCCCGGGAGACGATTGTCCATTATCCCTGCATGTTGAGGGGCCAAATTCGCCTAGGCTGACACAACGTTATCGCTTCACTGGTCAACATTCAGCTTCGTTCGCTTTTGTACTACTCGCTTTCAGTTTGTTTTTTCTATTTCTGGTTTTGAACGAACACAGGAACAACACTCTTAAGACTAATTTTAAATTTTGTTCGTTTCTGTGTGACGAACGCTTCTGTTCGTTTCCGTTTAAAAAAAAAAATTTGTTATAATTTTTTGTTTATGTTTTTTTTAACGAACACGCAGACTGAAACTCTTAAGACGATTTTCGTTTTTCCTTTTTTCCGTTTCTGTTCGTTTTTTTTTTTTTTTTACTCTAACATTTTTACATTCAAATATTTCTGTAAACGAATTTAGCGAATTTAGTAAATATTTATGTAAACATTTTTACGAATTTGACTCCAAAATTTCTGCAGTACAGAAATTTGACTCAACTCGTTTCTGACGAATTTATTTATGTCCTGCATTTCCTACATTAGTGATTTGTTATCGTTTATTCAAATAGTTGTTTTTTTTGCTTAGTACAGTAAGACGAATTTGTTTCTGACGAATTTGACTCAACAAATTTTTTTTCTGTAAGAGCAAATTACAGATTTTTATTGGTTAATTTTAGCAATGTCTGTATGATTTTTTTATTGGTTAATAGTTCATGGAACTGTAAAACGATTTTTTTCTGGTCGTTTCTTATACTTCTGCTTACAGAATTTCGTTCTGTTCGTTTTTTGTCTTGTTTGTTTCGTAGTACAAATATTGCACTGCTGGTTTTTTTTTTGAAGTTCTGTTCGGTATTACAAAAAGCCTATTCAAATTTTTTTACTGCAGTTTTCCTGTTCGTTTCATATTTGCTGCAGTTTTTAGTTTATGTTTTATTCATATTTTGAAGCAGTTTTTCGTTTCTGTCAAATATCTTTTTCTTCCGTTTCTGTACTGCAGTTTTAAATTCACATATTTGGTAATAGATTAGTTAAATATTTCCTTTTCTATACTGCAGTAAACGATCAGTTTGTGTTATTTTTATATTCCAGTACATTGCATGATTTATTGCTTTGTTATGTTAATTAATACTGCCCTGAAATACTGAATTTCCTGTCAACTGTTTTTCAGTTTTGAACTATGCTGCATTTTTTTTTTTTTTAAATTATGCTAAAAAAAAACGTTAAGTTTCTGCTGTATTCAAATTTTTGAAGACTGCAGTTTTTCCATTTCTGTTGTATTAAAATATCTGTTTCTGTATTCAAATTTTTTTCATTTATGTACTGAAGTTTTACATTCAAACTATTTGTTGCATATTTATATTCAAATATTTTGCTAGCTTCCGCCTTCAATTCTAAGTAACTCTATTCAATCACGGAGAGTGCCGTAAAGATTCAATGGTACCGATTTCAAGAGATTCGCAACAAAAAGAGCGGCTGTTTCATCTCTGCCAACTCGAACTTGGCAAGATCTTCAATGAGGATTGTCCTAAATTGACGTTGAGACGTGATAAAGAAAAGCTGGTCGGCCGGTGGATGCATGGAATCACTCCGACTCGTGGTCGCAACTATGTCCCTCAACGGTTCCGAAGACTTTCCTCTATAACGCCTATAATCAATAAAACGGCTAAGGAGTTATGGAGGTCCGACAAGAAGTACAAAAACCGAAGATGCCGATTCAGAAATTCATTGCTCAGAAATTTCGGATCTCCAAGATGGATTCAACACTGGGCCTTAAGTCGTTCAAGAGCTTCAAGTGGTTGTGCATGATATTTATGCTGAAGGAATGACTCTAAGTGAGACATTTCAAGTGGCTGCATTCATTGAAAAACTGCCACCATCCTGGAGGGATTTCAAAAATTATCTCAAACACAAGAGAAAGGAGCTGTCACTTGAAGACTTGATTGTTCGGTTGAGGATTGAGGAAGACAATAGGCTGTCTAAGAAAAAAGTTTGGAAGAATCTAGAAGTTTCAAGGGTCAACGTTGTTGAAGGATCTAAACCCAACAAGAAGAGGAAAATGCCTAGCAAGTCTGGAGATGGATTCAAATCCTGCCTAAAGAAGTTCGCTATGCTTCAACTCAGGGTAAGTCTCGACATCGAGCCAAAGACCGCAGAGCCAAGAAAAACGATGTAAAACACAAAGCATTATGGTGGAAAAGATCTCTAATGGTGTTGATGATATCAATCTGACTGCTATGCGGGAAACCCCAAGGAGTGGTGGATTGATACTGGAGCAACTCACACATCCGTGCAACAGATCGATGTTTTCATCCTACACAACTGTGGGGGGTGATGAAAAACTTTATATGAGTAATTCATCAACCTCTAAGGTTGAAGGTGTCGGAAAGATTGCTCTAAAGATAACATCTGGAAAGACTGTGACACTAATTAATGTTCTGCATGTGCCAGATGTTCGCAAGAATTTAGTGTCAGGCTCTCTCCTTAGCAAGAATGGCTTTAAGTCAGGTTTTTGTATCTCGACAAGTTTGTACTCAAAAATGAGATGTATGTAGGAAAGTGGGTTATCTCGAGTGATGGTTTGTTCAAGCTAAATGTAATGGGATCATGCAGAAATTCTAAGGATGATTTGAATAAAAGTTGTTTTCTTATGTGCTTGAGTCTTCTAACATTTGGTATGCTAGACTAGGACACTTAACTAGTAAGTCAATAAAAAAATTAATGAATATGGACTCTGTCGGGTTTGACTATCCTAATGAGAAATGTCAAGTGTGTGTTGAATCTAAATTTTCTAAGCCCCCCTTCCACTCTGTAGATAATAGACTTTCAAAACCTTTAGATTTAATACACACAGATATATACGATATGAAATCAATACCGTCAAGAGGTGGTAATAAGTATTTTATTACTTGTATATTTGTTTCGCGGTATTGTTATGTTACTTGCTTAGTAGCAAAGATTTAGGTCGTGAATGCTTTTAAATCTTATAAGGCCGGTTGAAACTCACTTGAACAAGAAAATTAAAATCATAAGGAGGATAGAGAGGTGAATATGAATTTCCTTTGAAGAAATTTGTACCGAAGCCAGACGCTCACTAAATGATCAGCTTCTCCTTATACCCTACACCCAATGGAGTGATAAAGGAAACCTGCTTTAAAGGAAACAATGAATGCATTGTTAAATAGTTCTCGTTTACCACGCGAATTTGTGGGGAAACCTGCTTTAACGAAAATTTTATTTTAAATAGCACCCTACGTAGCACACACAACAAACTCCCACGGTAGTGCCCAAAAGGCGTAACGCCTAACTTGAATTATCTCAAAGTGTGTGTTCGCTAAGGTTGCTGCCTTGCTTCAAAAGGTTAAGGTAGATTCTCAAAGACTATCGACCGTGTTTTTATCGATATGCTCGCTGATAGGCGTATTTTTGTGATGTGTATATAAAATTATTCAGAAAATATAAAAGAGCTGTACTTCTATTCACAAGAAGTATACGCTTGTCATAATAAAGTGTACCCACGATATCGATCCACTGTGGAAAATGGGGATGCTAAGTACAAAATTATAATGCTTCTCTAATATCCAAACTAACACCAGGAGAGTAAAACAGAATTTAAATCCAATCAATGAAATTTCTAAATCTAACTAATGAAGATCGCAACGATACCAAGAGATTATAAATCTAGGTACTTGGTGCAATCGACAATCCTCTTAGATCTAAGTCAAAATTTAATGTATTGTTTCATGAAAATGCTTCTCTGCTGCGACTCTTGTCTAATTTAATTATAGTTTCCTCGAGGTCGAATAACCTACCAACTAACACTAGGTCTTTGCTTCTCGCCTCAACTTCAAGCATTAGAGATGCTTTAAGATCCAAAAGTCTCACACGCCTCCTAATTCACCGATAATTTCTACACTACCGTGCTAATTAGGTTGATCCATCTATGTCTAGTTCTCCTTTACTCCTTCTCAGATCTTGCAAAGAACCACACTCACCACATTGAGATTAGCTTAAATCAATACGTAAATGTAAATCCAAGTATGAATCAATAGAAAGTATTCACGTAAACAATTAAAACGGAACATTAACAAATAGATATAAAACTCATGTTCAATACACAACCAAAACCCTAGATCTACGAATTTAAAGCATGATAGAGTGTTTGATACATCATAAACTTAGGGATAAAACATGAGAAAAGAGCTGAACTATAATGATCAAATGATGGCGAAGCCTCGATTTTCTTCCACAAATCTCATGATCTTCCTCCCAAATCTTCAAAAATCTCCCAACCTCCTCCTTGGTCCCAAAGTGTGGACAAAGTCCCTTCCTCCGAGCCCCCAGCCGCTCTCCTCGCCTCTTCGAGTTTGGGCTTTAAAACTTCCATCATGGGCTCAAATGGGCTAAAATCCACTCTCAAACCGACCTCAACGTCGACGTCAGCAAAGAACGTCGCACGTCGGGATGCTTGCCGCAACGTCGCGACGTTGGTTCTCACGTCGCGACGTTGCTGCAGTCCCCTGTTTTTTGCTCCAACTTCGTAAGACCATAACTTTGTCATACGAACTCCGATTTGGGTGTTCTTGGTACCGTTGGAAAGCTCTTGAAGTGTAGAATCTATACATATATGACTTAATGCAATATGAGCTCATATGATTTATGAAAACGTCAAAATACAGTAGCCTCTCCTGCTAAAGGTGCTGCAATGTTTGCTGATTTTCTTCAAGTTTTGGAACTTGCATAACTTCTTTGTTCGAACTCCAATTTTGCGTCTTCGGTATCCCTAGAAAGCTCTTGAAGTGTAGAATCCATACATATATGGCTTGATGCAATAGGAGCTCATATGATGTCTGAAAATGTCAAAATTCAGTAGCCTCTCCTGTTGCTTTTGTAGCAGTTTTTTCCACCAATTTTGCACAATTCCACCAAATGGATGACCTGATCATAGGAGTGAACTTTTAGAGCATTAGGGCACTTATTTAACATAAAAACACAAGAAAAACTAGCTAAAGTTTAGGGATAAAATGAGTATTTAAGATACTCATCACTCAGAATAGCAATGCATATCGTTTTCTTGTTCACAAGTCAGAGATCCCAGATATACATGTCAATACGATCATTATCCAAGGGACGCTACGTTTCTTGAAAATATTTCCATATAACATAGTATATGAGGCAATTGGATAATAATAAGAGGGTCCCAAGATACATATCTAGAAGTGATCCAATGGAGGATGAACCTAGACGTAGTAAAAGACAAAGACTTTACCGCCTTTTGACCTCGATTTTTGCATCGTGACTGCTGGGAAAAATGAGCCTCATTCAAAGAAGCTGTGGATTCCCCCGCCTGTATCTGCTTCTGGAAAGAAGCTATCAATAGTGAAGTTGAATCCATCTTGTCAAATCATACATGGAAATTGGTTGACCTTCCTCCTGGTAATAAACCACTACAATGTAAGTGGATTTTCAAGAGGAAAATGAAAGCAGATGGTGCTATTGATAAATATAAGGCTAGGCTTGTAGTAAAAGGATACAAGCAACGAGAAGTTCTTGACTATTTTGATACTTACCAATTGCTATCGCTGTAATTACATCTATAAGGATGATAATTGCTATATAATGTGTATAAGCTTGAGATCCATCAAATTGATGTGAAAACGGCCTTCTTAAACGGGATTTGGAAGAAGAAATATATTTGGAACAACCCGAAGGGTTCACTGTTCCGGGACAAGAGAAGAAAGTATGTCGGCTTATCAAGTCATACTATGGATTGAAACAAGCACCCCAAACTAAGATTTAAATTCGACAAAAGTCACGTTGTCGAATTTATTTCAAAGATTAATGAGCCGCTGAGCAATGCATATGTTAAGCAAACTCAGAATTGCTTTGCCATTTTATGTCTATATGTAGACGATATGCTTATATAATGCGTTGATGCAGACTATTAAGAAAATCAAATGTCATTTCAAGTAAATTTGAAATGAAAGATACTGGGTCGCCGATGTTATTTTAGGAGTTAAAATCCATAAGACATCCTGAGGATTAGCTCATCAACAATCCCATTATATTAAAAACGATTCTTGGAAAATACAAGAATCTAGGTATTGTACCAAGAAGACTCCTATAGATGTTAATTACATCTTTCTAAGAATACCGGTGAAAACAAAGCTCAAATGAGTATGCTTAGTATACTAGGCGCTTAATGTATGTCAATGGAACCCAGATTCAGGCTTATTACATGAAGTTGTGCTGCTAGCAAGCTAAGTCGATTTACGCTATCCAAAATAAAATCATCGAAAGCTAAGGAACGTGCTTATCAATATTTAAAGCATACTCAAGATTATGCTTTGCATTACACTGTATCATCCCATAAGATCAAGGATATCGTGATGCAAATTGATAACTGCACTAAAGACAATAAAACAAGTGGATATGTATTCACACTGTGGGCTACAGTTGTCTTGAAATCATCCAAACAAACTAGGTCGTTAGATCCACTATGGAATCAGAATTTATTGCTTTGGATGTCGCGATGAAGAAGCCGAGTGGCTTCAAATTTCTTGGAAGATAGTTCCACTGGCCTAAACCGCCCGCTCGTATGCGTATACGGTGATAGTCAAGCCGCACAGGAAGGGCAAGGAATGTCATAGAGTAATGGTAAAGTCTCGACACATACGGGCCGAAGACATGACACTCAGAAGACAACTTCTTTTCTAGTGGAATTATCACCATCGAATTATGCGTGAAGTCAAAGATGATATCGCGGACCATTTAATAAAAAAGTCAAACTAGAGAGATGATTTCAAAAAACATCAAGGGGAATGGGTTTAAGGCCTCTAAACAAGTCATCATAGCTGACAACTCCACGACCGGAGATCCCAGGATCTAGGTTCAAAGGGACAACTAAGTTATGAAGATGTGTAGAGTACTGTCTAATTTGTTTTACCCATTCCTGATAAAGACAGTATTAATATGTGAAGGTTAAGCAAAAGCTTTTAATGATTATGAAACTATATGTTCATAAATCACCTATGTGAGTGTGAAGTGAGGCGCCGCTTCTGTGAGAATTGCAAAGGCCGAATTCTCTAAAACACTCATGAGATTTAGGCGGAAATTATTAGCCAAAACGAACACAACAGTGAGAACCAATTTTGTTCGAGAAATAGTTGTGATTTCTATTGTCTAGGCTTACACGAAAGGTCGATACCAAAGACATCAAGTCTAATGATTGGACCAAGTAAGTCCTGATAGGCTTCACTAAGGAAAGTTCAAAAGTCTCGACTACTTCTATCCCGACATGCAACGCTTTTCATGGAATTAATCGCAGACTTTGTATCTCATGTATACTGCCTGAGTATTGGATATCATAACTTTCATTCATGTGGGGATTGTTGGATTTTGTATCCATAACTCATACATAAATGAATGAAAAGATGTGTTCTCATCGAACAAACACTTTGCTTGTCTGATACACCTTTTCGAACCGACATGTCCTGGCTCGATGAGACAATTTCCGGTTATTTATACCCCGCTTTTCCCATTTTTTAAAAACAAATATTCTCCTCACGCATATCACTCTCATTTCGTGCGACATTGTTCCGCAAGTCAGTTTGTCGGGTCCTCCGGATCCATACCACTTCTGAGGAACGAGATCCGTCATCCTCGAGACGATTGTCCGGCCATCCCTACAAGTTGAGGGGCCAAATTCGTCTTAAGGACACAACGTTATCGTTGGGCTCGGGTCAACATTCTCATTTGTCTGTTTTTTGTACTACTGCTTCAGGTTTGTTTTTTCTGTTTCTGGTTTTGAACGAACACAGGAACAACATTTCTATGGGCCTAATCCGTGTTGGACTTGTTTTATTAGGCCATTATATCAACCCAAAAACTTCACAGACCTTGTTCCATTCGGGATTTTTTCCAGTTCTAGGGTGCATCAATGTGTCATTACGTCATCAGCATTGATTGATTCACATTGTCATTACAGCTCGAGAATAATAAGATGATTCATTTTTCCTCGGTTACGATTATAATCTAACTATAATTTTGATTAATCTTTTCACATCTCGAATACCACAACAAGATAATACCACGTAGATAAGATTTTTTTTATTTTTTTATTTGATAAAAATGTGTGTCCAGGTTTTTTTTTTTTTTCCCCCAAGTTTTTTTCCTTTCTACAAACATAAGTGTTCGAGTTTACTTGCAAGGCCCTAAAGTTAACAGCTGACGAAGACCCTAAGAAAGCTCAAGCCAACAATCATTAAAGAGCAAATCCAAGAGTTACGTCTCAATTGAGGTTAAAAGGTTTCGATCTCATCATGCATATTTTTCTATTTAATGGTTACCTTGACATTTTCACACTATCATGGTAATTTATTATGAAACTAATTACTTAACTATTCTAATTCTAACCTAAAGACAATAATGGACCTGGAAAATCAAAATTCTGCTTTTTGTAGAGACTGTAAATTACTACCACAACTCCATTCCAATACAACTGAGCTTTCTGATCACATGCCCTGTATAAGAACACTTCATCATAAGCATATCAATTATTACCTGCCTCCTCTTCAAAATCTCCTGAGTTTCAACGTCAAAATAATTGCATAATACTTCACAAAGGGATAACTGTAAAAGAAGATGACTATATAAACCTTACCAGAGGCTTAAGGAGTGATCAGATATATGTTTATTATAAAGCTTGCCAACAACCTGATCGCCCACGTTTTGTCGAATGGCTTTTTCATGATCCAAAACACCATTAGTAGTCGTAATTACAACTTTTAACCCCACTGACATAAGGTTAAAATGTTAAAATAATGTGAACGATGAATATAACAAATAATCTCTTTTCATTCTTATTTATTTCTCATAGAATGGAATCAGTAATTTGATTACATTCATGATGTTTGTATTAGTTTAGGAATTTTTTTTTTTTTATGGATAAAAAACATGCATTGATCACAAAAAACAGCAAAGCTGCCCAAAAGTACACAGGGGGTATACAAAAGGGACAAAGCTCGGAGAATGACCAAAAACATGAAGAAAAAATCCTCAAACCCGAAAACAATTACCTATACCCCATCCAAGTTAAAAAATCCAAAATACTCATGTCTCTATCCCCACTAGACACGTTGGCCCAAGACCACAAGCTACAAATGAAAGAATTCTTTAGTCTATACATAGAGAATGTCTCATTATCGAAGACCACTCTATTTCTCTCACACCACACACTACAAGAAATCACGCTTACCTAATAGTGTCAGATCGACCTTGACAAATTCTCGCTGAATACCACGGAATATCGACTTTAACAAAGCATATTATTTTTTCCACATTTTTGCTAACAATACCATTTACCTAGGGACAGAATACCTACGGGAAATTATCGACTAAGTGTTCCGTAGGTAATTTTCGTGTGATATATAGGCGTCAACTTTTAGGTACCATTTATCGAGATTGAACACCTACTTTAAAATCTTGATCGACGGAAGTGTTTCCTCAGAGATAATTTTCACACATATATAGGCGCCTAACTCTTTAGGTAACTGATTCCATTCTTAAAATTACCGACTTTAAGTGTTCGTAGGTAATTCTCTCCATTTATCACTAATACCTATTAAAAATTGACGATTTATGTTCAAGTACCTTCCATTTACCAACTGAATATCTAATGAACATTAATAATGAAGTGTTTCGTAGGTAAATTTTATCTTTGATACTTTTTTGAAATATTTATCTTTAATACTTACATATTATTAAATATGTAATTATAATACTTTTTAAATTTTTATAAATGAAATAATTTTAATGTTTAAACCTAATATATCCAAAAGAATTAAAATTAATTATTTTATTCTAACCAATATATATATATATATATATATATATATATATAGTATATATATATATATATATATATATATATATATATATATATATATATATATATATATATGCTTATTTTGCAATTAATATAACAAGTTGATGAATGATATATATAATATTTTCAATTTATCTAACAGATAGTCATTGTTGCTTAGCGGATCCTCCATGTTTTCCTGCTCAAGTGTCTGGAGTTCAAAACCCTTGAATGGCTAATTTTCTTGATTTTGGTAAACTAAAAATATCTAATATTTTCTCCAGAGGTAAATTATCGACATATTACCTACGAATTTTGTTAGTATTTCATCCCCATTTTGTAGATTTTCCTCAATCCTTATTCTTTACCACTTACACAATTTACCGACAGAATTTCCGTAGGTACTTTACCTACGGATTGATTTTCCTTTGATAATTTATTTACCTACACCACAACAACCGACGAAATATAGTTGTCGGTATTCCGTAGGTAAATTTAATTACCGACGGAATTTGTTTATATTACCTACGTATTCTCCTGTAGGTAACTGTCAATTTGTTGTAGTGACATCTGCCCAAAAGAGGCATAGAGGCGCAGCCCCTCCAAATCCTCTTCTCGCGCTTCTTGCCCACTCCCTTGTTCCTTCCTTGCCAAGCTAGAAGGACTGTCAGACTGGCAAAGGAAGACCCATCCAAACCCCAATTATAGCCAAAATAAGTTCCCAAAGCATTCTACTTCGAACAAATAAACTGTAAGATGGCTTGGCTTCCTCCTCCCTGACAAAATGAAGATCTCGTCTAAGAAGCCGATCTTGGTTTCTCGAGTTGGTCTAGCCACTTTACCCCAAGACGCCTCCCAAGCAAAAAACTCACTTTGCAGTGACCATAGTGTTCCTTAAATTGATGTGAAAGGAGTTGTCTCAGCTTCAAGTATGATTCAAAACCATACAAGAGCTTCACCGAATAAACGTGGCGACTCTCTGCTTTAAGACCACAATTGCCTTCCCGTTGTATTAGTTTAGAATATTTATTTCACTCCATTGTTTAGTAATACTAGGAATTTGAATGAAAAAAATACGAATTGTCGATAATACCTATCACATGATTTTAAGTAATTTTTATTTCATTTTAAATAATGAACTTCTATAGTTTTTTTTACTAAATAATAAGATTAAACAAACAATACTTAATTTTAAAATAATCATAAAAATCATAGAACCCTATATACAAACATTTAATCATTCATTTCATTGAAAAAAATTAAATTTCATCTATTATTTAATAAATATCATATTCAATAAAATCATACCCCTAAAATTTATCCCTAAATGAAAAATATTTGTGGAAAGCATTTCTTTGAAAATAATTTGAGTTGTTTGGAATATTATAATTCTAATAAATTTGTGAAAATAATTTATTATAAAATTTGATTTCTTATAAAACTATGATTCACTGAGTATAGTGATAGAAATTTTTTTATTTTGACTAGAATAATATATATAGAAATATTATGAAGCATATTATAATAAAATCAACTTTAATGCAACCAAAAAAAGTAAAAGGTCAAGAATATGCAAGAACTTGTCCAACATTTATAAATTATTTGACTTTATCCATATTAAAAAAAAAAAAAAAAAAACATAAAAATTAAGAACAAATGGTAGCTCGAGCTTTCATACAATGTCATGTTTTTTATTATTTTGAATTAATAGAAATATAATTTATTTATTTATTTAATTTTAGAATTAATAAAAATATAATTAATTATATCCATGTTTATGTTTCCTAAATTTTCTATTTTAATGAAATAACATTTTGTAGACCCCAAATTTGGGCTCTAATTCATTTTTTTATTTTACTTTATTTTGATTTATTTGACATTGATTTTATTTTTTTTGGTTTTATCTTTTTACATTTAAAAAAAAATTAGAATTCAAAAAATTCAAGCTTCAATTTTCTTTAAACTCTAAATCAAATCTCTATTTTCAAAAATTATTTTTCAACCTAATTTTAAAAATTCCAAAAGCACGATTGCTTTTATAATTCCAATAAAATGGAATCATATGAAGTCAGCTCGCATGCTAAATAAATTGGCCTTGTCGAAGGTCCAACATCTCATGTATCCTTCATTAGATAATTTGGCATTCATTTTATAATTTAATCATAAATGTTTATCAATTTGTCATTGCACTGATCCTGTTTTCTTTTTATAGCTTTTTCGATTTGCCACTAAGGTACACACTCTTACCTCATTTGACTTTGATTTTTTTATTTTTTTATTACACTTTTAATGTGCTCTAGTATTATAATTGTAGCTTGTTTCTCAATATCCTTGGATTGATTAATTAGTTGTCATATTTTCCTTAACTTAATTATTAGAGACCTAAACTTTAGAGGCTTAGAGCATCTCCGACAGTTAGCAAAAAAAAAAACATCTAAAGCTATTTTTTTTTGCTCCAAAAAGTTATTTTTTGAGATTTAGCTAAAGTTTTAGCTAAAGCATTCCAACAAAGATCTAAGCTTTCATCTATCCTTAAATCTATTCCAATTTTACCCTTTCTTTCCTTAATAATAACATCATGTACCCTTCATTTATTTATATCACTTTCATACACTATAATTTTGATTTAAAAATATAAATAAATATTTAATTAAAATTTTAAAATAAAAAATAAATATTCAATTAAAATAAAAATGGCCATAAATGTTTAATTAAATCAATAAATATAAATATAAATATTTAATTAATAATTTCAGAAGTTGAAAATTTTTTGTTTACAATATTAATTAATTTTAAAAAATTGTACTTCTTATAAAAAATAATGAAAAATAAATAATTTGTTAAATATAGGGTTAAAAATAAATGTGTTGGGATTAATAGAAAAATCATATCCGATATAGTTTTTATTTTTATTTTATATATGAATAGACTTTTTTTGAAAATATTCCTTGTTAGGTTACAATTAGATATTTATGTATAAAATCAATCGATGAATATAGTTTTAAGGTAAATTTTAAAATTGTATTTACCAAATACGATTTTAATGTAAAATTTTAAAATAGTAATTAGTAAAACCAGTTTTAAGGTAAAATTTTAAAATAATGAATGTGGTTTTAAAATTTTATTTTAAAACTGCATTCATAAAATATGATTTTAAAAATTTACCTTAAAACTATATTTGATAAGATTTATCTTAAAACCATATTCACAATGACGATTTTATATATGATTGTTTACTTAGACGAAAAAATACTAGATTGATGAATATTTTCAAAACAAATGTATTCATGTACTTTTTTTTCAAAATAAAAACTATTTTGCTTTAAACTCAAAAATTAAGATACATACAAATTGAAGAAAAAAAGGCATTTTTTTTCTTCTCTTAAATTGAACATTGTTCCACATTTTAAAGGATTGTCAGAAGGTTATTTCTTTATTCAAAAATATTTTTATGTTCCACGTTTTTTTAGGGCTCCTTCACCTTCTTCTCCCCGCTTCTGCTCCACCCACACTGTACACAATCTCTTACCTGACGCTGCCTTTGCCAGCGCACTACTCATCTTAATAGTACGCCAACTCACGATCGGTACCCTTCCCTCTGTCACTCCACAAGTCCAAGATTCACCGGTATTTTTTGTTCTTCACGTAGGAATTTTTTGTTTTTCTGAAAATATTTTATTTTTTCATGTGATGAGAAGAAATGGATCAAATTATTTTATAAACTATATTGTTTCATAATTTTTCGAATTTAATCGAATGATCATAAACCCGTAAATCTCGACCAAGTCGCTCGATTTGAGTGATCTATTATCCCGAGTCGTACAACTACAAGCCGCCATTCCGATCTTCACGCCTCCTTCGCTCAAAAGAACAACACCGCCGAACCATTTCTACCATAAAACCCTTCTTCCTAGATCTCGCTTCTTGAAGAACCGATCGGCGAGTCCGATGCATCGGTCTCGGTGTTCAATGGCTTGCATCCTGCTCAATAGAAAAAAGGTTTTAACTCGAACCTCGAACGGGAAAAGCAATTGGCCGATGGTCGGACAAGTAGATCCGCTCCGATTTTCGACCATTTTTTATTTTTGTGTCTTCAACGGATTGATTTTGCTGATAAAGATTTTCTAGTTTTTCCTTCAATTTTTTCCCCTGCCTCCAATGGATAGAAAACGAGGGTAGGATTGGTTTTTCCCCTGTTTTGCTTAGGAACAGTGATCAGCTATATTTGCCCGCATTTAGCCGCACCGCTCATCGCCTATAATATTGCTTCTCGGTTATTCCACCGGCTGAGCTTCGGTTTTTCCCCAAAAGCATATATTTTTAGCTTTTGTTCCATGTTTTGCTCCACTCAGCCGAGTTGCCTAGAGGATTCTGCACTTGTCACCGCACCTCCCATTAGCGGCACCAGACCTCGAACCTAGACTCGTTTTTCTCATACCCGCTTTTCCATATTATGAGTCACATTTAGGGTTTTCTTTCTTATTTTGATTTCCCTTAAAAAAAAAATAAGCGATGACTCCAAACCGTTTTCAAAAATGGTTTTTCAAAATAAATAAAAAACGAGTCTTACCTTTTAAGTAGGAAACGCATTATAGCCAAAATGTGGTGTCTATAAAATGGCGACTCCACTAAGGATCGTTTTAGAGGGTTCATTTGAACACCGCTTGAGGCAAATATGGTATTTTATTAGTCGATCAATGGGGATTGTTAAATATTCATCTTGTATCCTTGATCAATGGGGATTGTTAAATATTCATCTTGTATCCTTGCTAAGATTGTGTGTAGATTTTGATGATATGTTTGTGATTTGCATGACTGTTTATTGCATAACTACTCTCTCTTGCTTGATTGTATGTTGCTTGTCTATGTGAGACACACATGTTTCCCATTTATCTCAAACTCATTAGTCTCGATCGACTCAGCTTCCCTTGATTGTGTGTTTAATAGGAGACTTGTTACTCCTTGTGTGCTTTTCGACTGAGCTAGTGATTAGGAGTAAGGTCTAGTGATGGGCTATATTTATGTTTAGGAGCATGTTAGAGGTGGTCGACATATTGATGCTGATTGGAGTTCGATCTTTGAAGAATTGTATAGCCTAGAGCTAGATTCCAAGATACTGCGTGATCGGTGTGTGCTTTCTCTGTGCTTAGTTTGTTAGGTTTTTCGGATGTACCCACACATTCATTGTACACTTAGTTTTTTTGCTCAAAGTAATGAGAGCCTTCACCATAGGAAACCCCTTAGGATGTTGAGGTAGTGCATGTGTGGAGGTGATGACCACCTTTCATGGAAGCACCCCATGTCTTCAGAAGCATGTAAGAGGTTGCATACCGTTAGAGGGTATGATCGCTCTTAATAGGGACCCCTTCAACAACCCACCCTTTTTATTTTAGAACCACCTTAACCTTATAGGTGAACTTAGATCTTTTTTTAGGATTCCTTTTCCTACACATGGGTGCATTTGAGAGCCTTTAGGGCCACTTTAGTCGCATTGGGTCTGGTGTTCTCCCTTGAGTCTCCTCCAAGTAGTCAAAGATCGTTCGAGCCTCAGTGTTACCGACTGCCCTTGTCTTGCGCGCTGTGATTTACTCCCGTCACTTAGTGTGTTTAAAGAGTTTTCCCATAAGGTTTTCTGAGTCTTATTTTCTGGGCTAATCTTTACATTTAGTTTTCCGTACTCTCTCGCTTGATACCTTGATATGTTCACACTACTACTGCTACCTCACACCTACCATGGGCTTAATACATTTCTTATTGGATACTTGATCCAATTTTCAATTCGATGCATATTATTTCCTTATGAAAAGTGAAAGGCATGTTTTTTATATTCATACATTTTTTCTCTGACTTGCCTTGATCACCTTATTTTTCTTCTCATAGTCTAAATTGAAGGTTGAATCAAGGACTAAGACCGCATATGGAGTATTGATCTCATGATAGTGTTGTTTAGTGTACCACTTCCATTCTAGATTACTAATGTGAATTTCTAAGCATGTTTGTTACCTTACAGTGGACTTCTTATGACCTTAAGGTTTTTATCTTACATCCGGATTTCATGATTAAGCCACCACAGATCATTTAGTGTTCATATATGCCTTTCACTCTCATGTCATGATCATTGGGGCCTGACCCATCATGGAGGGTTTTGATCTTTTTGACCTTACATTGGAGACTTGACTCAAGGAGGTGGAGATTGAGACTTATTCCACCACAGATCAGAGTAGCATCTCATTCACACTTGTACTCTTGCCCTAGCCTTTTCGGACTTGATGACCCATTATCATGAGATTCTTATTGTTATTACCGAGTACCACTACGTTTTGATTTATTTCCTCCTTATATACCCCAGCTTCTTATACTCACTTCCTTGATTTAATCATGTAGGGTTTGCTTGAAATGACTAGATTTGATGGTAGAGCATTACATCTTATGAGATGTGACTCATGATGAGAGAGCGCTTTGATTACTTGGTGAGATCATTTATATTCAAGGTTGAGATAAGGAGACGAAGCAGCTACACACAAAGATTCATCTGTGCACTTACATATGACCTGCTGAGTTTGATCTCGGCTATGGGACGGTTTATATGAGTTGATGATGAGTAGTCAATGAGAGAGTAGTTAGCTGATTTGATGAGAGTGTTACTGCTATACTATGATTGAGATGGTATGATAGAGCATATAACATGATCTTCACATGATTTTGGGAGGATTTGACACATAAGCATTAGGTAAGTGTCGATCTTTATTGTCGACTATGTGTAATCTCGAGAGCATGATGTATGATGTTGTGGTCAAAGGATGTAGGACACAAGCCATGAGCCTTTTACCTTATCCCATACACGTAGAGTTATCCGTTGTTAGCCCATTAAGCCTCACATTGATGTTATAGTCTTTTTTTTCATCACCTCATTTATCTTTTCACCGGTTTGGGGGCTCCATGATGTATGGATGCTTTGATTAGAGATCTCATGAGCTTTGGACCTGACAGACATATTGTGATTAACTTCATTCTTCGCTACTAGATCTTTCCCATTTTGACATCATTCCCCGTCATATCACATGTCACCATTAGTATCCACTCCCATTTTTTCCCCAAGTGTCGGGCTTCACTTCTACGATATTACTTTTGCTTTCCTTGAGGCTGTATTCCTACATGTCTTTGTATGGAGTGACAGACACATATTTCCTCCTTCATTTCACCCCCTTAGGCGTTGATCCAAATATCTTGATTATGGAGATATTATCTCAAGCAACAAAGACTGGCTATATCGTTGCACAAGGTGATTTCATTCATGTGGTTGTATATTATATATCAGTCATTGTTGATTCAAGTATATATATATATATATTAAAACAAAAGGGGAAAAAGAAAAAAAAATCGTTTATATCTTCCATCATATCATTCTTCTTGGGGCACATGTATGGACGTGACATCTCGCTACATTGAGTATATATGACGATGAGATTTCGTATGTGAGCTCTCTTTTGAGTCAGATTGGACGAAATTTGAGAGAGACTATTGACCTCATTTTAGGATATCTAGGTCCTTGTCTATCCATCATACCATCCATTTCAGATGTGACTTCCCTCCATGCTATGATGTGAGATGACTATCACCCACTCCCACCTTTGTGATTTTTCTTATTGACCTCATTCATTTACTCATCGATTTAACCATATCCGAATTCTTTCCCTTCCTACTTTTACTTTGCATCAAGCGTATCTTTATAGTTCACATATCGTTTTTGCTCATTCTATTGACATGTGATACTTCACTACCCACTCATTTAAATCTCACATGACGTGCTCAGTACTGACTCATGAGGTTTCCATAAGGGCCATGCTAAATGCACGAGAGGTTTGTTGATATTTTTCTCATTGGGATTATTGAGCTTAGTTTTCCTTCATTTCTTTTACCTTTTTACCCGAGCCTACATTACAGTCTGATTCTTAAGACCACCCTGAGGTCATGATGCTACGCATTATGTTTGATAGCTTACTACTACGGGCGATAGTTGACCGTCTAGATCTTTGGAGTATGATGGTTGAGGAGCTGATGATACTTCAGTATGGGTTTCTGCCAGCTCCTATTTTTTATTGATGGATTATGAGGCATTTATACACTGGGACATAGCTACTTCGGAGGTCATTTTTATCATATATGTACGTACTCTATATTGGGGCATACCTATCCTATCGTTGGTGGATCCTTAAGATGATCTATATTGGGGCATAGCCCTCTTTTCTTTGGATGATGGATCTTGAGACACTCCGATATCGGGGTATAGTCACTTTTGATAGCACACTTATCAGAGATGCAATTGTTTTATTTGTTACTAGGGCATAACCACCTCATCAGTTTGATTCATCGATGTAGTGAGTGATCATTTGATGGAGGATTTTGATGCACAGGACCGATGTCAGTTACATGAGATTTAGTCTTTTCTCGACACACCTAATCGGGATCTTGATACTAACCTATCTTTCATCCCATATGCCGACATTTCCTTCCGGGATATCCTCATATCTATACCTGTTTTTACTAGACCCTATCCTTCGTCTCTTTGACCTACATATTTCACTGTGATTTATGATTTGATCCTTTGATCAGGGAAGGATGCGGTTTAGTTTATGAGTTTTACAGTCAAGTCTTCACCCTTATATCTTCCATGATGGAAGAGCCTAACACATTATTTACTCATTTGTGATGATGTCTCCATTTTGAGCAGTTAGGATATTAAGTGTTGGTTACTATGAATTTAATTGTTGGTAAGTTCTATTCGATTAGCATGCCTTGATGCATGGTCCTGTGTGGTAGCCTTAAGGTTATATTTTCACTTTCACTATGTGATCGATAAGCATACTCTAGAGTATCAATGATTTTAGACACGTCTTTTAGTTTAGTCACCATTGCATACTAAGGGCATACCCCTTCCATTGATGTCGTCAGATCATTAGTAGATTTCACTATCATTACATTGGGCTATTGATCGTTTTGAGTTGCATATGGGGGTGTATCTTGTTTGAGTCGTTTTTCACTTTTTACTTTTCTTTGGAGTCTGGAGCATCATTTTACCATTTTTAGGCCCTGAGTTGCTTTCTTTCCTTTTTGAGCTCAAAGCTCACTCTTCTGTTTTTTTTTCTTTTCTTCTTTCTTTTTCTTCGCTTTTAGGCCCCCGAGCCTTGTTTAGTCCCGACCTCCTCCTAGCATTGAGTTGTTTTCTTTCCTCTTCGAGCCTGAAGCTCACTTTCTCGCTTTTTCCTTTTTTAGGCCCCAAGCCTTATCAAGCCTTGAGCTGATTTCTTTCCTTGTCTCTTGTTTTGTTTTAGCTTAGACAGCACCCATACGATCCTTCGTGTCCTTTCATTTTGTTTTCCAACATAGATGGCACCTATACAATCTGTCATGTATCTTGTTTTGTTTGGCGTAGACGACACTCATACGATCCGTCGTGTTCTTTAGTTTTGTCTTCGAACATAGATTGCACCTATACGACCCGTCATGTCTCCCTGCTTGTGCTTTGATTTTAGATGACACTCTATACGGGTCCAATGCTCTTTTGTTTTGTCCTCTAGATGGCACCTATAGATCCATGCTCTTGTTTTGTTTTTAAGAAATGGCACCTATACTTTATCCGTCAGAGTCTTTTTCATTTTCGTTTTCTTCGAGCATAAATCCAAGCAAACCATACGATCCGGCCGTATTCTCTACCTTTGTTTTCCAACATAGAAGGCATCCTCGCATAATCATCATGTTCTTGTTTTATTTTAGCAGACCACACCCAAGCGCCTGATCCATCGTGTTCTTCGCTTTGTCTTGTTAGACGACACCTATACAATCCATTATATCTCTCGTTTTGTTTTGACATAGACAACACCTATACGTATTTAAACTTATATCACCGTTTCACGTTTCGCTTTGTCTTCGCTAGACAACACCCATACGACCGTCATGTCTCTCATTTGTCTTGACATAAACAAAGACCTATATGATCCGTCGTGTTCCTTTCATTTTGTCTCGTGGCATAGATGACACGTATAAGATCCGCCATGTCTCTCGGCTTAGTTTTGACGTGCAGATCTAATAATTCCATAATGATCCGGTCATAGTTTTTTTCTATTTCTCTCTCTCTTTTCTTCAAGCATGATGGCATATAACTGGCAAGTGTTCTGCTTTCTTTGCTTTGACATAGACGACACCTATACACCCATTTTTTCTGCTTTGTCTTTCAACATAGATGCACACTTATATAATCTATCATGTCTCTTGTTTGTTTTTCTCGAGCATAGACTTACGCTACACATAAATGATCCTATGTCTCTCATTTTGACTTATAGCATGCACTGGCCACCTATACGATCCGGTCATGTTTCTTGTTTTGTTTTCGAGCATAGATTTACACCTATACTCCATCATGTCTCTTTGTTTTGCTTTGACGTGACTACACCCATACAATTCGGCTACATTCTTTTCGTTTTCTTTTAGCATAGACTAAACTATAATGACCACATGTCTCTCAAGGCTTGTTTTGACATAAACGGTAACTATACGATTCGTCACGTTCTTTCGTTTTGTCTTCCAGTGATAAACGACACTCATACGATCCGTCGCGTTCTTTCTTTTTGTTTTGCAATATAGACGGCACCTATACGATTCGTCATGTCTTGTGTTTTGTTTTTGGTGGTATTTGCATCATACCATCCTGGTCATTTATTTCATTTTGTCTTCAAAGATAGATCTTGCACTACACGATCCGTATTAAGTGTCTCTGTGGTTTTGCTTTTGGCGTAGAAGGCACTCATACGATCCGTTGCATTCTTTCATTTTGTCTTATGTCACTTGTTTTGTTCTGACATATATGGCATCTATATGGATCATCACGTCCTCCGCTTTTTTTTCATTATTTTCCCTCCATGGTTGTAGAGCACTTAGCATGCTTCCTTGACATAACTTAGTTTTCTTATCAATTGAGTCATCTTGAGTTTGGTGTATCGTTATTGTCTTATCCCCTGGCATCTTCCTCTAGCGCTCTTATAAGTTTCTCCATGTGTATACATTCTCTTCATCCTTGGTGGTCCAACTATCACTTGACTTTGTCACCAATTCTCTTACCAACTTAGGAGGACATTTAATGGAGATTTGGACTTTTTTTTTTACTTTAGTGGCATCTTAGACTTTTTATTTTTTTATTTGCTTTTAGAATTTTTAGAACTTCTAGGCCTCCCTGTCTCGAGGGAGGTCAAGTGTGTGACGCCCCAAACCTGTGGGTCCTGACCAATCACCAACCTCGCGGAAACCTCCAGGGTATCGGATAGCCCAATACCTTCACACATCATTGTGTCTCACCGCATGATCCACCCACTAAGTAGAATGGATAATGTCCCTTTTTACTTTGGAGCCTGATGAGTTGAAACTCACCAACTTCCAAGTCCGAGTTCCCCTAGATGAAAGAGAGTCGTCGATGAAGACACTCCAACAAAAAAATGCTACCTGAAGTAACAAAGGCAAAGTTACGACGATGTCCCTGCGATGTTGCAACACTCAATGTCGCGACATCACCGCAACATCGTCGTGACTATACACTGTTACTTCCTTGCTGTTGTTTTGTTGGTTTCTTAATCCAAGCGAGCTCTCTTTCGTCTAAGGGAACTCGGGACTTGGAAGTTTGTGAGTTTCAACTCATTAGGCTTCGGAGCAAAAGGGGACATTGTCCGTTCTGCTTAGTCATGGATCCCGGTAATTGAGATACAATGATGTGGTATCAAGTAACCCGATACCCACGAGTTTCTGTAAGTTAACGGCTAGTCAACGGACTCTCAGGTTTTAGGGCATCACAACTTGGTATCAGAGCTTAGGCAACGATTACTTAGGGCTTGATGGGCATGGGTCTAGACCACTGCATTCATTGTGCATTTCATGTTTTGTGCCCTAATATGCTACATGATTGTGTGTTATGTTTCAGGGAGATAAGCACAATGTTTTACCCTGAGTCGTGTACGACTCTAGGTGGCACAAGCAGTTGGTGGGTTGGCTAGCAAGCCTTACCCTAGAGGACGAGGCAAGATAGGATTTGGGTCTACCTCGGGTGGTTTGCAAGTATGAGGATGTTTTTCCGAATGAACTACTGAGATTACCCCCGTATAGGGATGTAGACTTCGCTATTGAGTTGCACCCTGGTACATCGCCCATTTCTATGACTCCGCATAGAATGACACTTGCTAAGTTGCAGAAACTCAAAGTCCAAGTACAAGAATTGTTGGATAAGGGTTATATTAGACCGAGCACTTCACCTTAGGGTGCTCCGGTACTGTTTGCTAAGAAGAGGGACAAGACTCTTCGGTTGTGCATAGATTACCAGCAGTTGAATATGGCTACTATCAAGAATAGGTACCCTTTGCCGAGGATTGATGATTTGTTTGATCAGCTGAGAGGGGCGTGGGTCTACTCCAAGATAGATCTCCGCACTGGTTACCATCAATTGAGAGTTAGGGAGACAAATATCCCTAAGACGATGTTTAGAACGCGATATGGCATTTCCTCTGAATTACAAAGATGTCATTCGATTGACGAATGCTCCAACGGCATTCATGGATCTTATGCATAGGGTATTTCAGCCCTGCCTAGATTGGTTCATTGTGGTTGTCGTGGATGACATCTTGATCTACTCCAAGTCTGAGGGGGATCATGAGGGTCATTTGAGGATCGTTCTTCAAACCTTGAGAGAACATTAGTTGTATGCCAAATTCAGTAAGTGTGAATTTTGGCTTATTGAGGTGAGATTCTTGGGGCACGTGGTATTAGCTTCAAAGGTATCCGTGGACCCAGAGAAGCTTAAGGCAGTTATGAATTAGGAGAGACCGAAGTCAGTCTTCGAAATACGCAGTTTCTTGGGATTAGCAGGGTATTACATGAGGTTCATTTATGACTTCTCCCGACTAGTTGCACCTATCACGAGATTGACCCGGAATGAGGTCAAGTTTGAATGGAATGACATGTATGAGGAGGCATTCTAGGAATTGAAGAGGAGGTGTGACGCCCAAACTTAGGGTCCTCCTTTTTTTCTTTTTTCTTTTTCCTATCGATGAAGTCCACAAAGGACAAAGTGTGCCCCCATCGTGATGTGGCTGAGATCTGGTCACAAGACGCGTCTCTATCGTGCACATTCCGCCTATTTGTGATGCAAAGACGCAAGCCCATTATCGCGACATAGAATGACTATTATGTTATGGCAGGTGATCTCACAGGTCCCCGGAACTTTCATCGCGAACGCAAGATAGAGAGGTATCGCTATCACATTACTACTTAGCAACTCAGCCACAACATCGAATTCTTTTGTCGCGACATAAAATCTCGTCTGCACAGATAGACAAGACTGCACTAAACTTAAGCTTTATTATAAATACTTTGTCGCAACCATCGCAGAAATTATCACACACAAAATTTCTGTCACTGATATAAACCCTAGTTTTAATCACTAAACTCCGTCAGATTTAAAAACACACTGCGTGAGTATAAAATCCATGTCCATATTAAACCTATTGCAACGCCCATCTTCTATTTGTGATCATCCTGTCACATAAAGAAACTTCAATGATTAAGATGAAACACTTGATTAGTATAAGAAAAAAGATCAGCGACATGGAATGACTATGTTGCGACATAGTAACCCAGATATAACTAAAACTAAATATGATATAGTGTGGTCTCCCTGGTAAAATATGGTCCATAGAGAACTCATCGCATTTAGAAAAACCTCTATACAAATCAAAACCACCTCCAATTTAATGTTGGTCTTCTAGAGCTATAGTATTTCTTGTCACCCACTCCATCTTTCCAAAAAATATACAATAATTATCATACAGTCTCTATGTAATATGAAAATATAATATTTCAAAATACAAAACTTGGTTAAACCATTTTCTTGGAACAATCAAAATTATTTGGCTTATAACTTCTTTCTTTCATATACAAGAACTAGATACATTGTCCAGAATTTTACAAAACATGTAACGAAGCCATAGTCTGGCCTCTTCTTCACTCACAAGGTCCAGAGATGAGTTCCATCTCCTGCACCTCCAAGACCCAAATATTTTTCTCTACCATGAGGTGAGCAATGCCTAGTAGAGGACCTCTTATATGGCACTTCTCAACTGAAAGTAATACAATGCCATGATCTCAACATTGACAAAACATGATATGCACAGACAGATTTATTATTAATGCAGCCCATACAACATGCTAAGATCATTGAGCTCCACACCCAAAGTATATGCAAATGTATAAACTATCAACCCAGCACTTTTGATTTAGACTCAACTGGCTTAAAGTCACCTCCAGAACTCAAAGCAGCTCCAGTCATGTCTCAGTGTGTCACTTCTGTCCCATCACCTGCGCTGTGGGCCTTCCCACATTTCTCAGCCACGGATACATATATGTCTAAGAATACATGTCTTCAAAATTCGAGGGTGACACATAATTTAAATCGTATGACTCTAGATTATTGTCCTTTCGATACATGTGAGCCACCATTAAACACCAAACGCATAAAGCGATCTATGTCATGCACCATTCCTCTGCTTACACGATGTCCCCGCATGCAATGTAGAATGTCATTGTGTCCTTTCAGAATTTACATTTGGCTAATGAGAGCTACATGCAACATTTACAATTCATGGTGACTATATTATCGCGACATAATTCACGCCCATCATACAACCCATGTTAATAAATTCGGTAATCATATATCAACCTGATTTTCACACACCGCATGCCTTATTCAATCAAGCAACAACACACAAACCTGGATCTTCATATTCAAAACCCATAAACAACACATACGCCTCAGCAACATGTCGCCCATATCCAGCAATGATATGCTACAAATCATCACATACTCAAATTCTGAGGTTTTCAAAGTAAACACCAATTGCTCCAAAAGATGTAGTTCTGGAATAGAAATGACCTCAAAACTCGGTCAGAATCATCAACGCTGATCACTAACTGTTTCTAATCAGCCCATAGTTAGGCAGCAGATTCAGCTTTCGCTGAAATGGCCTTTGAAACGTAGAATAACCGTAATAGAAAAGAACCCCCTACCTCTTGAACGCAAACTAGCCTACTTCCTAACCCGTCAAGAAATTCGAACACTAGAGACCAAGAGTTTGATCTCCTTTCCTCCCCTTTTTCCTTCCCTTTTTCTTTCTCTTTTCTTTCTTTTTTTCTATCTTTTCTCCTCATTTTCTCATTCTCCCCACTTACCTAGGCTGGTCCGGTGTAGACACCTTCTTAGTCATCTTGACACATGGCAATCACCATGCCATGTGTGTTCCTCATGCCATTTCTCCACCCACTTAGTTCATTCATGACAAGAGTATGACATTGGCTTTTCATGTGCCAAGTGTCCACTTGTTTGGTGCCACATGGAACGTATCCTCGTGCTACAGTCGCATTCTTGCAGCTCATTTCATTTAAATATGTGAAATTCCTAAACTGCCTCGGAATGTGACGTAATTCAACTCGTGCAACTGGGCTTACCTAGAGACGAACCAACTGCAGATCAGTTTAATTGTCCAGATCTAGAGAAATTCCAAGGCTTGCAACATGTACTGTAACGGTAATTTATCGTTTCACTTTATGCGGGTCTTCACAGGAGGCTTACTTCAGCTCCTATTCTGATAATCCCAAAGAGGGGACAGAGGTACACAATGTATTGTGATGCTTCCAAGGACGGATTAGGATGAGTTTTGATGCAGTCCGGGAGGGTGGTGGCTTATGGTTCTCTATAGTTAAAGAACCACGTGCAGAGTTACCCCACACACGATATGGAGTTGGTGGCCATTGTCTTTGACTTAAAGCATGCGATTATCCTTATGTATAAGCTGAGCGCTTGAAGTGTTTTCAAACCACAAGAGTTTGAAGTGTATATTTATTACTGACTTCAACATGAGGCAACGCAGTGGATGGAGTATCTAGAGAACTATGATTTCGTCATGTACTACCATCCCTAAGGCAAATGTGTGGCTTGGCGCATCCAACTGGAAGTGGGAGTGTCAAGCAAGGTGGCTTCCCGGGAGTGGTAGGATGCCTCGAGGCCGTCGCGCTCACGCACTACAAGGACACTGTGGTCGAGTTTAGTGGCTATGCGTCATCCCTAATGAAAGCGTAGTGCTATCGAGTCCCAAGGACAAGACATAGAGATATTGTCCATCAAGGACTGCGCGACGATACAGTGACGAAGGTCTGGGTCATTCACACAAAATGGTATTCAAGATAGTGGGATTTAGTCAGGTCAGCTTCAGCTGGAAATCTGAGAGAGGAGATCCTCATGGAGTTCCATTGTTCCCGTTTTGCAGTGCATCCAAGTGGCAAGAAGATGTATCATGATCTACATCGCTAGTACTATTGGAGCGGGATAAAGAAACACGTTGGATATTTTGTTTGTCGATGTCTCACGTGTCAGCAGGTAAAGGCTGAGCACCAGAGGCCAATAGGCTTACTCCAACCCTTGGAGGTAGTTGGGTGGAAGTAGGAGCACATCACGATGGACTTTGTAACTCACTTGCCAAGGACATCGCGAGGGCATGATGTGGTAGCATAGTGGACCAGCTACTAAGTCGGCACACTTTTCGTCGGTGGATGACCTTCACTTGGGAGGAATTCTCGCAGTCGTACGTATGAGATCGGGTCTCGCTACATGGAATACTAGTGTCCATAGTATCATATCAGGATTCCAGGTTTACGGCTCATTTCTGGAGGAGTTTTCAGCAAGTCATAGGGACAAAGTTAATGATGAGCACTTCTTTTCATCCCCAAATAGACTGTTTGGTTCCTGGGGAGAGGACAATCCAGATTGCAGAGACATGTTTCAGCATGCTGCCCCGGGATCTTAAGGGTAGCTCTGAGACATTTACCCTCGTGGAATTCACCTACAACAACAAGCATCGTTGAGCATACAAATGGCACCCTATGAGGCACTTTACGGGAGGCCTCGCTGATTCTGGCTTGTTAGAAGGATAGAGAAAGAGACCCTCTCTACTTCGCCCAGACTTGGTTAAAGACACCTTGAAAATGTGGACTGATACAAAAGCTGCCTTCTCACGGTTCAGGTAAGCCGATTAAGAGCTACAACTTACGCACTACGGCGACCTCTAGAGTTTGAGGTGGGTGATCATGTCTTCTTGAAGATAATGCCTAAGAGGTAAGTGGTCAAATTCGGAAAGCGAGGAAAACTATCGTCGAGGTATATAGGGCCCTTTGAGGTACTCGTGAAGGTAAGTGAAGTTGCTTATCGGTTGGCACTACCGCCAAGCTTATCAAGTGTTCATGAGGTGTTTCATGTCTCTATGCTCTGGAAGTACACTAAACCGACCACATAGTGAACTGTGTATGAAGCCAAGGTTGATGATGGAACCTTTAAGAAGGACTAGTACATACTGCGATAGCTCTGGATCGTCTTGCGACGTTGAAGACTCCGTGGAGGCTAGCGAAGGTGTTGCGGGTAGCATCATAAAGAGCGACGCAGGCAACATAGTAACACGAGGACACAATGCGTACCAATTATCCTTTCTTATTTAAGGACGAAGGTACGTTGTATAGTCATTTGATAATAAAATGATGGTGCATATGCATGTGATTGTATATATATGTGTGTGTAAATTTCGACAAAAATTTTAAGGGGAGTTAATGTAAAACTCGTGCAAATTTCAACTTTAAGACGATTTAAACGGACTCACACACCATAGGGTTCGGCCTCATTAACTCATTGCCTGCTTAAATTTGTCAAATTCTGAAGAGACTGATTTTTTTTGTTTTTTGAGGCAACGAGAGTTGGCTGACACATGACATGATGACACATGCCATGTGACAAATAGCAGGGTGACGCTTGGCATAATAAGGACCAAGTGTCATGGCTAGAGACATGCATGAGGGGGTGAGGTGAAAGACATGGTAAAAGACATGTAGGTGACACATGGCATGGTGAGAGCCATGTGTCAAGCCACAAAGAGATAAACAAAGAGAAGGGGAGAGAATCGATGGAGAAATCCAGCCAAAAAAAAATGAAGAAACAAAGAGAGAAAGAGAGGAAAGAAAGAAAGAAAGAAAGAAAGAAAGAGAGAAAGAAAGATATAAGGAAAATGAAGGAAGGTTGGTGAGCTTCTTCATTTGATTTCTGGCGTTCCAACGATCGGAGTTCGTTGAGCCAAGAGTTAAAATCCGTCTATGCAACGAGGGCTACGCTCCAAGAGGTAGGGACTCTTCCTCATTTGGTTATTTCCACCCTAAGGGTTGTTTGGCCGTGTTTTCTCCCTTAAGGGGCCGTTTGGCCTGATTTTTGGCCTATGATAAGGCTGCCCTATTTTGACCCTAAACCATCTGCATTTTTGGACCCGGTTTTCACAAACTGAGGAAATGCATCAACGTTTCTTCATAGAAAATTGTAATGTGATTCGCTAACTTGATGTTAGGCTTTTTAATCACCTAAATTGATTCCTACAACCCGCTATGATCCCTTTTTCGAACTTCCACAACTTAGGTTGTTTACCAATTTAGGGACAAAATTATGGCTTTATGGTGTTGTTATTCAATGCGATGGCCTATGCTCGAGACTACTGGGTGGCTAGTTCACGGCCCGTGGATGGCTAGTCAGGGTGTACCGTTTATGGCTTGCTCCTGAGGTCGCTTTGTGGATTGTTTTGTGTACATAGTACATGTCACACTTGGCTTCGGAAATCAAGGGTGTTATTGCTTGATTTTGCATAACATGTTTCGTGGTAGTTGTGTATAACATGTTGATATATGTGTGCATAAATATGTCGACATGATAAGAGTTTAACTGGAAATTATATGCAATTAATATAATTGTCCATGACACATGATGAATTGTGTGGTTTGAGTTGTCCATATGGCATTCATTACATATGTGGTATAATATAACATGTAATTGGGCATTGCATTGCATATGCACGGGGACATCGAATTGAATGAGTGTGAGTGCATGGTTATAATCAACACTATGCTTGCTTGATCGCTGGCTTGGTATCAAGGACAACGCCCAACGTAGTCGCACGATTGAATAAAGTGGTAAAGAAACTTGTGTCTGCAATAGCAAGCAATGGATATCCCCTGGGTGAAAGTCCCAAGATTCGTGGTTAGACATAATTCCAATCCAAGTGAAAAGCTCGTAAAAAGTGTCTCAGTGTGTGAAGCCGCTTGAGATGACACCAAAAATTTTCTACCCACAAAAAGACATGTGAGTTATGTATACAAATGATCATTGAGGTGTAGCATCCAAAAAGCTTTTGGTTTGAAAACAAATAAATTTGTCTTGTAAAAATGATCATTTGATGTAATCTAGAAATTATGGATTTTATCGCTAATGACCTCGCATTTTGTGATACGTCGTTATGACCTCGACGATGGGAGTCGGGCAAGAACTCGAGGCATGACACATGATTGAGTCTCATCTCATTTCATGGCATGACATGTAGGATTTCATAGTAGAAATTGTATGTTTTTACTTGGAATGTGAAAGTGTGGAACATGACCATCAAATATGCACTTAGTGGGGAGGGGGCCTCATATGTGAAATATTTCTACTGGTGTGGCTCACCCTTTATGGGGAAAACATTTGCATACGTAGAGTGTAACACCCAAGTGATGGCGCTCATTTAAGATAGCAATTGTGAAGAAGGCTGATTTATGGCTTTTAGAAATTATTTTGTAAAACTTTGGAGCATACTAGCTTTGGCTAGTGTTTTTATATAAAAGATTTGTAATCGAACTCGTATAGACTATTTTCAATATAGTCTTACGTGTTTTATGTAATATATTGGGCCTCGGAGGGGCCAAGCTCTTGTACATCGTGCAATTCGGGCTCTATGTAAGGGCCCATGCCAAGGCAAAGGGCTAGAACCAAAAGAGAAGTAGACGGTGCCAATCATCAATTGGTCTTCAGCCACGTCGCCGACATCACCGCGATATCAGGAACTGATGTCGCAACATCGCCGCTGACACCGATAAAGAATACTTGATGTCACAACATTGTCGCAACATTTGAGTAGCTAATGTCGCGCTGATATCGCAGCGAATACACATTAGTCGCGACATTGCCGCAGAACATCGCCGCTGGCTCTTGCACTGCTACCCGACCGGTTTTGTCGGCTATTTTGTTGGGTTTCGCTTCATCAAATAGCTCTCTTTCGTCTAAGGGAACCTAGGACTTGGAAGTTGGTAAGTTTCAACTCATGACTCGAGCAAAGGGTTCTTGTCATTCCTTGTCGTGGATCACAGTAGGTGAAATATGTGTCATATAATCTCGGGTTACGATACCCGCAGTTCGACGGGTTGATGGTTGGTCAGCGAACCCGGTTTTAAACGTCACGGCTAAATTTGCATCTGACATAGGCCATAAACAACCCAAATAACAACACCAAGCAGGCCCGTAGTGCGTCCCCTGGCGTTAAAGCGACCTAAGGCATGGAAATTAGAAAAATGGTTCATAACTTGGGTATGGGGTCGATTTAGTTCAAAGCTAGCATCAGTTTATAGATGCAACTACAGTTTCTATACGAGCGTTAGTCGAAATCCCCTTCGTTTTCCAATGAAAACCGGAGTCCCAAAAATCTGGACATTGTAGAGTCGAAAACAAAGCGACCTTTTCACGGGCTTAATCAGGCCCGAAATAGCCTTAGAGGCGAAAAACCTTTAAAAGCCCCTTAGGGTGGAAATAACCAGAGGATGAATCTCTACCTCTTGGAGCGTAGCCCTTGTTGTGTAAACGGACTTTAACTCTGGCAGACGAACTCCGCCGTCAGCCTTGGCATCGGAGAGGAAAAACTGCAGAGCCTTCCTTCCTTTTCCTCCTCTTTTCTCTCTTTCTCTCTTTCTTTCTTTCTCTCTTTCTTTCCTCTCTATCTCTCTTTGTTTCTTCCCTTTTTTTTTGGCTGGATTTCTCCACCGATTCTCTCCCATATAACTGTTTCTCTTTATGGCTTGACACATGGCTCTGCCTTACAATGTGTCACTTACGTCATCTTTACCATGTCTTCCACCTCACCTCATCAAATGTCTCTAGTAGCGACACTTGGCATATGCCCTCATTATGCTAAGTGTCACCTTGTCAATCACATGTCATGTGTCCATAGCTAAGTTCACGCCGAAAAGCGAAAAAGTCGCCTGTGAAATTTGGGAACTTCACTGTGACTAAGGTTTCCTGAGGCCAGACCATACAGTGCAGTCTGTTCGTTATCATAAAGTTCAAATTTACTTAGGTTTACATTCTTCTCCTTAAAATAAAAGTATGTGCACAAACAGAGGTGGATTGATAACTATCAACTTGTAGGCTTCAGTTTTAGATACCATCATTATGTCTGATTACCTGATCCAGACTAAGCGAGCGGACAATGTCCCGCTTTTCTTCGAACTAATGAGTTAAAACTCACCCGACTTCCAAGTCTTGGGTTTCCCTTAAACGAAGAGCTCACACGGATGAAGAAGCCCGACAAAACAGCGTGGGGAAATGGCAGGTAAAGTCGCGTATCCAGTCGCGACGATGTTGCGACATCCTGTCCATCGTCACGACATCGAGTAACTGATGTCGCCTTTGTGGACACTTTTGGGGTCTCTTTTGTTCTTCGATTGAGTTGATTACCGGCTCGCTTCGCGTGACCGACCGTTGTTAACTGCTTGTCTGACCGTGAACTACATCGAAGAATTGGCACATTTGTAGACCCCAAATTTGGGCTCTAATTCATTTTTTCTACTTTATTTTGATTTTATTTGATTGGATTTTATTAATTTTTTTATTATTATTTTTCTTTTGGGAAGGTGGATCATCCTTTCCTTTGGGGAGGTTTTAGAGCATAATTTTCTTTTGAGATCCTATATATTAAAAAGAGAGACGGTTAGAAGAGGGGATCAGGGCACTTAGCATGCTTCCTTGACATAGCTTAGTTTTCTTATTGGTTTGAGCTCATCTTGAGTTTGGTGCAGCCTTATTGTCTTATCCCCTAGCATCTTCCTCTAGCGCTCTTATAAGTTTCTCCATGAGTGTACATTCTCTTCATCCTTGGTGAATTGACTATCTCAGCTGACTTTGACATCAATTCTCTTACCAACTTAGGAGGCGCCATTTAAGGGAGGTTTGAACTTGTTTTGTGACTTTAGTAGCATCTCAGACTTTTTATTTTGTTGTTGCTTTATAATTTTAGAGCTCTTCTTAGGTCATTATCGGTTCAGTGAGGTCATGTCCTTGTGGACACTTTTAGATCTCCTTTGTTAACGATAGGGGATTGATTCGTTTAATTTCGGCTTTTTCGTATTGACGTTTCGTTGTTCTTTTATATCTGTTTCATAGCTATAAGATGGAGCCTTATAGGCCCTTTGAATTTGGGCTCTAATTCTTTTTACTTTATTTGATTGGTTTTATTAGTTTTTTTATTATTTTCTTGGAAGGTGGATCATCCTTTCCTTTGGAGAGAATTTTAAGGCAAAATTTTCTTTGGAGATCCTATATATTAAAAGAGACGATCAGAAGGGGACTAGGGGAGTTTTGGAGGATCGTTTTTCAGAGAGGTCTTTTTTTCCTAAAATTTAGGAGGACCCGGGGAAGAAATGCAACTATTAAAGAAAGGAGAGGAACAGAGCAAAAACTGAGGGGATGAGTAAATAAACGACATGGAGAATCATAGAACCTGATTTAAGTATGATATCATTACTCATTTATAAGATTTCGTATGTCACTTTTTTTCTCTTTCTTCTATCATGGCTTATGGGTTTTATTTTCTTTCTCATTTGTTGATTTCCACACGTGACTGAGCTCTTTGTTCATATTTCACTGATGGGTTTGACACATATTTAGGGCTATTATTTTATCTCTTCCATTCTACAGACTTTGTTCATATCCTATTGCCAAACTTAATATTGTGTTCTCCCTTACTTTTACTAGTCGGAAGGAGTTGTTTCGTGTGATATGCGGAACTTGTAACCAAGACACTACAACATATCTCAAATGATAAAGCAATCAATGCATGACTAATTTATTTTTTTATTCTACTGGATCAATGGAAGTATTGGTGGGTGTCCATTTGTTCAGAACAATTCTAGCGACGGTGTGGATGAAAGGGTAGGATATGGTTATGGTTTGGACAGTATGAATAGTAGACTATGGATGGAGATGGATATAGATTTGGGCAATGTGAATAGGAGGTTGTGGAGATAGTCATGCATGTTTTACACTACGGTTTTTTTTTTTTTTTCATTCTTCTTTTGTAGTATTTGTGGAGGTCGTAATGGTTTGGTTTTCTGATCGGGGTTGATTGGAGGAAGTTTCATGGGGTTTTTTTTTAATAGGTTTTATGGAGCCGATCGTTCAATGGCATTTTTTTACTTTTATTCAGCGAGAACTATTCTTTTCGTTTCTAATATGTCTGAGTTGCCATAGGAGTTTTAGCTTTTAGATTTTTTATTATTATTTTTCATTGATTCTTTCCTTTTGTATCTATTTAATTTATATTTTTCTCGTATTTCGGTGCTTTGGATTAATGTTATGTGTAATTTTCCAATTTTATTTTACTTATTTCATGCTAACTTTCTTGTTTCTATTGTGTAATAGTACTGTACAATTAATCATACTTAATTTAATATTCATTTCATGCAAGCCAAAATAAAACATCCCCTTCCTTCACTTTGGATTATAACTCAAGACCTTTTGGTTAAAATGGAAAAGTCCAACTATTAGGATGCCAATTTTAAATAATATTCATGATTTCTATATTTTCACTAATTTTAACTTCCCCTTAATATTACATTCAAATAAATATTATTATTATTATAATTTTAAACTTTCACTTATTACTCCTATTAAGTTTGGAAGCCCTAACCTTCATTTTCTCTCAACTTTTTTCTACTAGCCTCTTTTAACAAATAAGGAGGGTGATTTTTTATCGTGTAGCAAAATCGCTCATCACACCTCTTTTCGCTGATAAAGCGATTCTTGCACAGATCTGGGGTTTTATATGGTTTCATGGTTGTTAGCAGATCTTAATGCGCGTATGATTGTCGTCGTTTTTGTACGCATATGATTATTGTCGTCTTGGTGCAACAAGTGGTGTCGTCTTGATGCGGCGTTTATTTGTGTTTAAGAATTTGTGAAGCGGAAATAAAGTATATCTGATCGAATAAAAAATCGAATCGATTGTCGTCGATATCTTCTGTATTTATAGTCGAAAATTCTAGTCACAGATGGTAATATCAAATAAGTGTGACTTAAGGTTTCTTTTCTTTATTTCTTTCATTATAGTCGTATTTAAGGGTTTTTCTTATTTGCTAGCCCTTACAAAAAATAAAATAGTGGCGACTCCAAACCGTTTTTAAAAATGGTTTTTCAAAATAAATAAAAAAACGAGTCTTGCCTTTTAAGTAGGAAACACATCATAGCCAAAACGCGGTGTCTACACATATTTTCAAATATTTCGTGAATTATTTTGCAAGAATCAAGGCGTCAAACATGAGTAGGTTAGAAATGTGAGGACCATGAAAAAAAATCGAAATAAATAGTAGTAAATTGAAGTTCTTTTTATATCTATTTAGAAGGGGGAATCAAAATACCATCTAGGTATGACGAATCAAAATCTATTTAAAATTTTAGACTTGTTTATCTGAAATCACTTTGATTCCATTAACTTTATTTTTGTAAAACTTATCAAAACATAGGAATAAGAAAATTAAATGAGATTCCATTTCCATCTCCATTCTCGTACCAAACCCAACCCTTCAAGGACAAGGTGGTTAAACATCCAACTCTGGTGTGTCATATTTTGCAAACAAAGTAAAACATGATCTTCATGGATCAATAAAAACAATTTCACTATACTAATTTTATTTTCAATATGCTTATCAAAAAAATATATTTTTATTTTCAAATATGGATACAGTACAAATAAAACAAATAAATTTAAAATAAGAAAACAAAAGTAAAAGGAATCAACACAGACCTGGCGTGTTGGAAGCTTATTAGATCCAGTCTATACGTAAGAGCTCGGCAGTCATTGATCCTGCCTAGCAGTTCAATTGTTATCTTTCCCATTCCCACTCTGTGTGGATCATATACCTGAAAATCTTTTATATATATATCCTGTAAAGCAGTTTAACAACCCAGTTACTGACTAGAATTTCCTATGGACTTCATAACAATGCAAGAAAATAAATTATCACTCATCATCTGAGATAGTTTGAACCATAAGAACCTTAATTTCTAAAGAAATATGCTTTCCAGAGTACTAAGTCACTTTTCTTCTTTCCACCTATAAGGCATAATAAACATAAAAACGCAGCTTTGTGCATGTCCAACTCCAACATTCACAAGATCTTGATGGGAAGTGAAGTGCTCCAACAGAATAATGAAATTAAATGTATTTTATTAATATACCAAATATATTCTATTTAGTAAGTGCTTATTTACTTTTTTTCCACAACCAAAATACATATAAAATTAAAACTTATCCATTCTTTTATCTGCCAAAGTTATATTTCTAAGGAACTCCCATGCCACAGCTTCTAAGATTAAATCTTTTATTTAGTTTATTTCTACCCATGATCTTTCATAATCTTGAGAAAAGATGGTCATGACTGTGAAATGGGCTTAAGTGAGCTTGCGCCATCCCTCTCACTCTCTGCATTCACTATTGTCCTCAAAAGCATCATTCAAAATCCTTCTTCCCATTCTGATCTTTACAAGTTTGGAAATGGAACAAACATGCTTCCAAACCAGAGGCACAAAAATGAAATATGCTACCAAATCAAATTTTAGTTCTAGAACATCACAACTCAATGAAGGAACAACCAACTGGTGTGCAGTGCATGGCATGTCAAGAGGAAGATCCAAGCATGACAGAAATATTCTTTAAACCTATCTAGAACATATTTATTTTGTTAAATTTAATTCTGAACCTGAAGAACAGAATCCCCAACTAAATTTAATTCTCTCTCTCTCTCTCTGAATGAGACACAAAATTCAATATACTATGATATAGATTTTCCCCATACGCAAACTCAAATTAAGTACAAAGAGTCTAGCATGAATCCAGATCTAACAGTGAAACCATACACCTCAGACTAGGCTGGAATTATGGTTCACACAAACCAATCTATGACTTCAACAAATGAAAAGCATCAAATTTTAACGAAGTTATGGTCCTGCTCACCAACTCTCCAGTTAAAACTACAAAAATCCAGATTAAAAGTTCCTAATGCCCGAGAACCAAGTTACTAATACGAGACAAGCCCCACCCCAGATTCATTACCTCCTTATACCTACTTTCATAACCAGTTTACCTTAGAAACTTGCAAACAGATGTAATCAATCAATGAGGTTACCCAAACAACTTCAAATAGTCTCACACTAAGATAATTCAACTTCCAAAAAACAAAAGTGCATTAAATCAACAATGCAATAAACAAACAGCCGGATCTCAAGCCAAAACTCCTCACGAGTCCTCCCACAAGTACAACCTTGATCCCGGCTCCTCCACAACTCCAACCCAAAATTCCCAAAGCAATATAAAAAAACACACAAAAATGATAAATAAAAATAAAATAAAGCATAAAGTTACCTTCCCGAGCCCTAGGTCCAGGCTCAATCCCGACCGTACTACACCACGGAGAAAAGATCTCCACAAACGAAATAAGCGAAAGAAAGCAAAATAAAATCATCAAAACAAAATATCAGAGCAGATGGGACCATTAAAGAAAATCAGAGAGATTACCACTAAAAAAGTTGAAGAAACAATTTTAAATTTCACAAATGCATCAAACTAGAATAAGTGATGATCGTTGATCAGGCCCGAAATTTACGGAGCGTGTTGGGTCGTTGGGGTACGGGCCAAAGGCTGAGGGCTAATGGCCAGGATCTTAGGACCGTTTGGGGTGGGGTGGGATCTTGCATGCGATCCTACGAGGGTCGGATGCGGCGCGTTCTGAAGAGCGAAGGAAGAAGAAAGGCGTGAGAGGCTTGTGCAGGCGCTCACGTCTCCTAAAGTCGGTCTGTCTGAAGAAGAGAGAGAATCTTTAGATTGCTTAGTGATGGCGTGCGGCTTTTAGTGTTGGGCGCTAATATTGCATGGATATTCATTCGATTTACAGGCGATGATTTCCACTGGAGGATAGGTTTCCTCGTAGTCGACGCAGATTTATGATGGATTAATGAAGGAGTTTATTTGGGTAATCCTCCCTTATTATTGGGGGTATCCAACTAACGGTCTTACATTAGCTTTTCATTACTTTATAATAGGACTTGATTGGACGAATAGGACGTCTTTTAGAGAATATTCTATCTTTTGTTATTTGTAAAGATATGGTTTTGGCGACGTGTATGAGCCTTCACATTCTTCGAATCCGTGTTACGGGCTGAGAGTTTGGGCATTTGTTAAATTTGATATGGAAGGACATGGGCGGTAGCACGATTCCTCATAGCTCTTTTGGTGGCCCGAATGAGATGTAAGCCCGATTACGTATCCTATCGGTTGCCCCAGGCGCGTATGCGCGGTTTGCGTGGGCGGGGGTGCAGTGAGTCATCACTGCGGCGGTTGTTATTTCCAGGTAATACGCTTGGATGTGGATTAATTAACGACAGCGGAGTCATACGTGGTGCGTTAATGATAACTCTTGAGTTCCCGCGCTTGTTTTTAAATACTCCTTTGTTTTACTTGTTTCTTGTCAACCTTCCCGATTCGACTTCCTTGGCCTCATAACTTCCCACTTTGTCTTTATATTTCTTAGCGTTCTTGTATTTCGTTCTGGATTTTCTGCATCTGCATTGTTGGGTCCCTTTTCTTGCATTCCTCTCGATTCCTAGGCATGGCGTCCGAATCTGTCTTGTTTTCTTTAAGTTGATGACGAGCTCACAGGGTTGATCGTCCCGGATTTAAGTATCTTGTTTCTTTACGTCGTAGGTCGAATCGTTCTTACTCTTTCTTGTGTCGTGATGAGTTTCTTGTTGGTCCACAGCGGTACAGGGCGTTCACGTTTGTTTGATGGTCGTTTGGCCTCGACACATCTGAGGCGCCTCCCTTCCCCCTTAGGTAAAGGGTAAGAAGATAAACTTTGATCAAATATCCTAAGGGTGGCTTCCCTCGGGGCCCAGCCGTTGATCTGCGCGAAAGGTGGAGCCACTAGTAGTTGGTCCTTCATATGAGTCTACTGTGGCGTTATCGGCCTGCAGTGTCGAATATGGTCCTCGGATGTTTTGAGCCAGCACTACAGCGTCTCAGGTGCACAGTATGGTGCTTTTGGAGATTGCTATGCTGACCTTAGCTCCCTTTGCATCCCTTCATAAAGAAGTTCTTCAACATTTCAACTCTGCCCTTCCCGGTTGGCTCCGATGGTTGGGTATTTTAGTTGGTTTTATTGGTCTTTTTAAGACGAGAGGGTTTAGCGTCCCGATGTAGCTCTGTTCCTCCGTCTTTCCGGTCGATGAAGCTCACTACGAGAGGGTTTTATTTATTTTCCCGGGCGTTGCGGGTCCTGCGGTGATCTCGGACCTTCCTTCTTATGCCGGTCATGGAAAGGGCGATATTTCTTCATTGAGTAGTTCCAATGGGGTGTGACTCTCGTGGCGGGGATGATACCACAGGTGTGCCAGGAGGTGGAGCGCCCTGATAACTAACCATTGAGTGTTTGCATTACTTTTGGTTTGATTTGTCCCAGAGCGATCGAATACTTGACCTTAAGCTTTCCTTATGCTTCGGATGCACCGTCTTACGACCTCGGTAGCGAAGATCTTTGCGTAGCTCCTAAGCGTTGGAGGAATGCTGTGGTTCTTATGCGGGGATGATAAAGTCGAACATTCTAGTTCCTCCCAATTTGTTGCTGCCGTTCCTCTTTGTTTTGAAGCCCAGCCTCTTTCTACCCTGGAGTTTTCCTTTGGGCCTTCTTTGCCCACTCCTGGGAGATTTTTAGTTCATTTGGGGCGACGTCTCGGAAGCCGGGTGTGAAGAAAAGTTTGGACTCCTGCGAAGGGCCAGGCGGTTCAGACGGAGTTCGAGTTGGGGTGTCTCCTTCTTCTGCGTTCGGGGCCGGAGGGGGCATCGCCGCCCGTGGCCGGAGCTGGAATCTGACGTGTCCCCCTCTTCCTCCACGTCCACGGCGGAGCGAGGTCGTCGCCCGGCGACCTTGCGTGGCACCTCTGGCTTGTCGTCGAGCGAAGGGTCTTTCCCCAGTGCAACGTCCTGCCGTGGCCAGCTGACTCGCCTATAGCAGTATGGAATCCGCCTTGACAATGCAGGCCCACAGCGTCGGCTGACAACCTAGTCCACGCACAAGCCCCGGTAGATGATATGGATAATTAGGAAAGAGCTCAGCATCCATATAATCCAGACTAAATCTCATGGAAATAAGGGAGAGAGTAGGATAATTCTCGATGGTATTATTGATATCTCTTAAGGAATCAGATAAAATGATAAATATCTCATCGATGGGAAAGAATCCTTACTACCCTCAAATTGGGAATAATATACACTATAAATACGGGGCATTGGCGGTGAAAGACATGCATTCTTAGGCGCTTGATACTCGTATGCATTCTTAGGCCTTGATATATATGCATTCTTAGACCTTGATACTCATATGCATTCTTAGGCCTTGATACTCATACGCATTTCACTTACGAAGCACTCTTAGGCCGTACTTTCATATGCTACACACATTCGCCTGCGGTCTCTCTTTTCTCTATGAATGACTAGGCGTCGGAGAGGCCACGGGCGTAGCTCTCGTAGGCCTTCTTCTTTGTTTTTGCGGAGGTGCTACAACCCGAGGTTATAGATCGGTATTACGGCGGTCATACTTATTGACGATCGGGCACGCATCGGCCTGAGAGCAATCGGGTCGGTAGCGACCCCAGCTGACCCGATTGGGTTGAAAAGCGGCATCGTCGATTGGCGTAGATGCGTAGGAGCAGCGGTTCGCTACAAATGGCCGGTCGCTCGGTTCTTGATGGTATCAACTTCGGAACCTGGCGGGAAGCCAGCGTATCCGCCAAGGATGCGGGGATACCTTTCGGTACATTGCCACCGAAACCCCACGGCGCGGAGCCATTTACTTTCGGTCGGCCAGGCCGTCCCACTTTTGCACAGTCCTTTGCACGAGAGTCGGACCCGGCTCGGTATCTTGCAGTGGTACGGCGCCGAACCCTGTTGCTCGATTCCCGACGAGGCCGTCTACTTTGCACGAGTCCGCGTACGAGGAGTCGGACCATTTCGAGACTACCGCGCCTGAGCCACGACGCGAACCCTGGCTGCTGATTCAATTCCGTCACGCTTACCTGGTCGCTACCCGAGAGTCGGACCAGCTGGCTTCACATTGCCACCAAGGCCCTGGCCCGCGAACCCATGACTGCTTTCAATTTGAAGAAACCCCGTCTACTACACCTGAGTCACCCATTACCTAAGAGTCGGATCCACTTCAGTACATCGCCGATGCTTGAAACGCCGCCCGAGCCAGGCGCGGGAGCCCGGTTCCTTTGAGCTCGCCTGCTGCGCGGTCGCGCACCGAAATTCGGACCCGACCGGTACATCGCCATTCGGCTTGAGCGCCCCGCGAGGCCCGGCGCCGGGAGCCCGGTTGCTCACTTTGAGCTCCTACTGCGCGGGCCATCTTGGCCCAAGAAAGTCGGACGACTTCGGCTACATCGCCACTTTCGGGTTCCTAGCGCCACTCGACTCGATCGCCGCACCATTTCGCCCTTTTCGGCTCGATCTCCACTCGGCTGATCGACACTCGGCTATGGTGCACCGGCTCGATAGCCGCTTTCGGCTACATCGCCACTCGGCTCAATCGCCGCCAATTTTACCACCGCCCGCTCGGCTCAATCGCCACTTTCGGCTACATCGCCCTCGGCTCGATGTTCATACTCGCCTCGATCGCCACTCAATTTACATCGCCACTCGGTGGAGCGCCACCAAGACCCACGGCGCCGGGAGTGATAATTCATATTGTGAGGCTCATCCACTCAACTCGGATCTGGACGACTACTGTTGTGACGGGCCTTCACTTGAACTTCAAGCGGACGGGCTCCTTCTTACAATTCATAACAGACAATTCCACCATTGGCTTCCGGATGGATGAGCCGCACTATTTACATTGTGAGCCCTTGCTGGAGAGCTGTCGACGGGCTCCCTTCCCTCTTCACATTGAGCCCTTATTGCCTCCCAACCCAGACGGGCTCCTTCTTACAATTCATATTGTAGGGCTCATCCCTCGGCTTCGAATGGGCAGACCTACTATTCCCATTAATAATGCCATTTGGGCTTGAATAGGCGGGCTCAGCTACCTGGCCACATTAGCCAGGCCCTTGTTGCCTCCCAAGCAGACGGGCTCAGCTAACACAATTCATATTGAAGCGGGGCTCGTCCTGACTCAAATGGACGAGCCCTGCAGCTATTGGCAGACCACTTCCTTTGGACTTGAACCGAGACGGGCACATTCTTTACAAATTCAGCATTGACACCTTTCGTCCCTCAGCTCAAATGGATGAGCCCCTACTATTTACATTGGCAGGCCCTTCTTGGACTTCAAGCAGGCGGGCTCCCTCCTATTATTACATTGGCAGGCGCCCATTTGCCTCCCAGCCAGACGGGCTCCTTCTTACAATTCATGATGGCCAGAGGCTGCGTCCCTCAGCTCGAATGGAGCGAGCCCCACTATTACATTGACGGCCTTCTTTGGACTTCAAGCGGTGGGACCCTCCTCTGTTGGTGACGGCCCTTCGCGGACTTGACGGGCCGGGCTCCCTTCTTTGCAATTCATATTGTGAGGCTCAAGCCCTCGGCTGAATGGGCCCGAGCCTATGGCCCACATTGGCGAGCCTTCGCTGGACTTCCAAGCAGGCGGAGCTCCCACTTACACTATTTACATTGTGGCGCGGCTGTAGCTCAGCCAGGCCCAGTACCATGCTACGATCATGTGTAGGGCTCATCCCTCGGCTTCCGGATGGAGCGAGCCCTGCAGCTACGTTAGCCGAGGCCTTGCTGGACTTCGTGAGACGGGCTCCCTCCCTGCTATTACATTGAGCCCTTGACTGCCTCCAGGCAGGCGGGCTCCTTCTTACAATTCCCTTATTGGCGAGCTCATCCCTGGCTTCGGATGGGCCAGCTGGCCCGACTTTAAAATTAGCGAGCTTTCCCAATGGCGCTCTACTTGACGAAACTCACAGCTATCTACATGGGACTCTTGACAGTCTACACAGTGGCTCTTTGGCGGCTACGGCGAGCTCTGTTATCTCATGGACGAAACTCTTCTGACAGTCTACGGCGAGCTCTTCCCAGCGGCTACCGTGGCGAGCTCCTATTATCTATGGGCGAGCTCACTGACGGTCACGGCGAGCTCTTCCAGCGGCTGCACGGCGAGCTCCCATTATCTACATGGGCCGAGCTCACCTGGCCAGTCTACGGCGAGCTCTTTGGCAACTCTACGCCAGCGAGCTCCTGTATACGAGACGAGCTGCTACGGCCCAGTCCCAGCGAACTGCCAGCAGCTCACCAGCGACTCCCATTATCTACAGACGAGCTCTTCCGAGCTCCTATTATCTTACATGGACGAGCTCGCAAATAAATTTCCACCCGACTCCATTCCCTTCCCACAACCCACCCGATCAGCTCCCTCCAAATAGCCCCACCCGACGAGCCCCCACCTGACTCTTCAAACGTATGAGCCCCGCCCTCCCATCAACATTGATCTAGCTCTTCCCGCCAACACTGATCTAGCCTCGCCAACTCCGTCACATCGACGAGCTCTTCCTACCGGGCCCACTTGACAAGCCCCCGCCTCCCATCAACATCGACGAGCTCTTCCCGCCAAACACCTGACGAGCCCGCCAACTGCTCACATTGACGAGCTCTTCCTACCGCCCACTCTGGACGAGTCCCCGCACCACACTGGACGAGCCTTCCCCCCAACCACATGCGGACGAGCTCCTACTATCTCGCATTGGTGAGCCTCGCCACCGGGCCCACTCCGACGAGCCCTACTATTCACATCGGGACGAGCCCTCCCAGCCAGGGGCTCACACGACGAGCCCCACCCAATCGGTCTCGCGACCGGACGCAGCCCCTCATCACACGCATGGACGAGCCCTCCAAGCGCTCACATGGGCGAAGCCCTGCCACCGCAAGATTGACAACCTCCGCCTATAGCAGTGTCGTGCACTTACAACCACTTCTACTTATGCTAGTTAGTCAATGGAGACCAACAGCTTGGCCATCGACGACCTCCACCAATAGCAGGTCGTGGCAACCTGAAGAATCGCCGCTTTATACAAGTTAGCCGATGGTGAGCAAAGAACACACGACGAGCTCTACCAAAAGCAAATTCATGATCCTAAATCGCCTACCACACAAGTTAGCCAATGGAGGTCAGCAGCTTGCATTGACGAGTTCCACCGAAAATAAGTCATGCAGTTAAGGAATCAGCACAACTCATGCAAGACAACCGATGGAGGTCAACCGCTCAAACTGACGAGCTCTTCCCCGCAATTCCCATTGACGAGCTCTTCCCAAGTTCGCACTGACGAGCTCTTCCCATCAATACACACACGAGCCTCTACCAATCACTCACCGACGAGCCCTTCCCCTCAGTTCACGAGGACGAGCTCTACCCACCTACTTCCGCACGACGACCTCAACCAAAAGCAGTCGCAACCTAGGGGAAATCGGCCTGGCCGACACATGTTAGCCGATGGAGGAACAAGAAATTACATTGACGATCAAATTAAAAGGAGGTCATGTTCCCAAGGAATCAATCTGCCCATACAAGTCACCGATGGAGAACAACAACCTGCATCACGACCTCGCCAAAAGTAGGTCACGCAGCCTCAAGGAATCAATTCGCTCATACAAGTCACCGATGGAGATCAAGAACTCGAGACCGACGACCTCACCCAAAAGTCAGACAGTTCTAGGAATTCCATTCAAATGAACAAGCTAGCCTAATGGGCCCTGAAGACTCAGTTTGAAGAGCTCAATTTCTCAACTCAGACGCTCAATTTAGGCCATTCGGTTCAAGGGAACGCAAGACGAACGGTCAGAGGATATTTATGGAAGAAATGAGCGCGAGAACCGAAAGGTCATCATTATCACTAGACATAAGACGGCGACAAAGCCCTAACTAATTCAAATTTCCGAGCTGACACGTGGAACGCTAACGATACAAGAACGATGCCACCCTCGCCCACACACACCGTGCACAAGGGTCGGGGCAACTCGACTGGGTTTGAAAATAAAGCAAGCAGCCCACTAATTAGGCCTAAAGGAGAGGCAAGCCCCATAAACACCCAAGCCCCTAGAAGGTCTACTAAAACAAAGTTCTCACCACTCTCGCCCCAAAGGCCGATGATATGGATAATCGAAGGCCTACATCCCGCAACCGACTAAATCTCGCTTTCAATAAGGAAAGTAGATAATTCTCAATAAACTATTCCTTCAATATCTCTTCTAAAATCCGACAAAGGCAATAAATCCTATCCAATGGGAAAGAATCCTACTACCCTCAAATTGGGGAATAATATACACTATAAATATTGTGGCTACTCCCAATGGGTGAAAGGTATGCATTCTAGACAACACTATATGCATTCTTAGGACGCCAATACTCATATGCATTCTAGACGCCAATACTACATCGCATTCTTACAGACAAAGACTTGGGGACGCATACTCATATGCTACACATTCATTTCCTCTACAGCTTCCTCTTTTCTCTAAAAAAGAAACTGACTTAGGCATCGGAGCGGCCACGGGCATAGCCCTCGCCGACCCCCCTTCTTCTTTGTTTTTGCAGGAGTGCTAATGACCAAGGCTTCCAGGTGACGGTATTGCAAAGAAATTACATTTCAAATTCAGACGATCCGCACGCCGCATCCCAAATTAATAAACAACTCGTCCAAATTTCAACGACCCCACACGCTCCAAATTCTACTCCATTGAAAAGGCATCATCGAAAAGGAAAATAATGAAAAAATACGGAGGAGGAATGGAGACTACGATCGAAGCAATAGATGGAAGGCGTGCTTCGGTACGTAATGGATTGGTTGTTCCACTCTAAGAGAGATATGTGACGTAGGACGGGAGGAGGGGAGGTCGGTGAAATAGAAGAGGAACATTTTTCTATGAATAGCATTTTGTAAATTTCATATCGATCGCAGGTCGGGTATGGGCATGTTGTGAAAGCTTGACAAGTGTTTTGAAAATTTAGGGTTCAACTTATTAGAGTTTATCTCATCAAATTTATGATATATGGAATAACTTATAAAATTAGTTTATAACTCTTATAAAGCATTTTTAACTTATTTTAATCATTTTTATAGAAAAACTTATCAAAATAAGCTCAAAAAAACTTATGAGAAACTAAAAGTAGTTATCTTAATGAAAAAAAATTTATTTTGAAAAATAATGAAAAAAATCAAAAACAACTTTTCAAAAAATTATATAAAAAAAATAGGTAAAATTATTTGAAATTTTATATATAAAAAAAAGGAAAATTTTCTAAAATAATGAAATAAATTCGGAAAAAATATGTAAGATTGGTAAATTTTTTTTAAAAATTTATGAAAAAATAGAAAAAACAAATTTAAAAATTTGAAGTGAATAGGTAAAATTTTTGAAATTTTTGATGGAGATTTTCTTTATTTAGAATTTGACGCATATCTATGAGTGTTTATTTTATTTTGGAATTTAGAATTTTTGAGACAAAGGAAGCATTGATGGTATTTGTTATTTTTGTTTTGAAAATGTTTGTGATAATAAGAAACACTAGTAATATTTTATTTTATGTTTGATAAAGGCTTTTCTTCTCAGTATCACGCAGAACTTTAAATAGCTAATAATTACATGGTATATCACGTTCAATTCTGAAATCATCCAAATTAAAGATTTTAATTATATATATATATATATATATATATATATATATTATTTCAATTTTATAATCTCTTTGATGCATATGAAACAAAATTGAAGAGAAGAGTATGATTTCCACTAATTATTTTTATTCTATAGATTACAAATGAATGATAAATGTTTTCGATTATAATAAATCTTTACTTTATTTTTAATTTTTTATCATGGTTTCATGATATATATATATATATATATATTATTGAATAAAGTACTTATGACATAAGTTCTTATATAATAAGTATTTAAGTAAGTTGTTTACCTACACAGGGCTTTAATCTTAAACCCAACTAGCGTTAACTTATGGGTTACTATTTAAAATGGACAAAAGGAAAAAGATATTGTAAATCTAATCAATTTTGTTAAAATCCTTAGAAAGAGAGATAAAAACACATCATTTGGACAAATTTATCCTTCTAACCATCATATGACAACTTACTCTCATTTCCCTTTAACTTTCATTTTCCCTCTATTTTCCTTTCTTTATTTTTTTTTTCTCTAACGTTTCTAGCTCTTCTCTTTCACCGGTTTTCTTTTAGATTTGATACTAAATAGCTACTTTGTTACAATGGTTAGAGTCAAAATTTATGCAAGTTTGTTCAAATGTATGGTTAGTCCAATCTAAATAGCTCTTTGTGTTACAATCTAAACTTTACCCACTCTTCAAGTTTGTTCAAATATAATTTAAGAATGGTTAAGTCCAAACTAAATAACTATTGTATTACAAACCTGAAGTTACCCCCCTTCAAGTTTGTTTAAATACTCATTTAACGATGGTTAAGTTCAACATGTATAGAAGCTCTATTAAAAACTTGGACTTGACACATTTTAAGTTTGTTCAAATGTTAACTTAACGATGGTTAAGTCCAACATATATAGAAATTGTGCTAGATACTTAGACTTGACACCTTTCGAGTTTGTTCAAATGATAACTTAATGATGGTTAAGTCTAATATCAGTAGAAAATGTGTTAAAAACTTAGACTTGACACCCTTCAAGTTTGTTCAAGTGCCTCCAACGACAAGAACAAGCTTGGAAGAAGTTGAGTTTGAATTTGAGGAGTTAAAGTAGCCACCTTTACTGCACATTCTATAAACTATTCTGCTAACAGAGGAGTATGCCAAAGAACAAAAACCAAAACAAGAATTAAAAGTGAAAAATTGTTAGGATTCTTTGAGTGATAAATGAAGAAAAATAGAACCCAGGTCGTATTTTGAGTTTGGAAAGGAAAACTTGAAGGAATGAAAAATCAAAATAAAATAAAGGGAATGATTGAATTTGGGGTGATGTGAAGAGACACTCTGCGGTGAATTTGTCTAAAGTTAGGGTATATTTTAAGGTTATAAAAATAAAGTTAGATTTGTAAATAACTTTTTGTTTATACTAAACAATTTCTCTAACCCTAAATATGGACACTATGCATGTAAATCCGTCGATGTATTTGACCGTATTTGTTTAGAAATGTTAGAAAATTCATTTTTAAAATATTATAATTGATGATGCCTTTTCAGCGGGCTAAAATTTGGAGGCGTGGATGGTCGTTAAGGTTGAGCTTGAGGCTGGCTGGGAGGCTGGCCGATGAATCTTTGGATGCGTTTGGCTGGACGGAATCTTGCAATGCTAGTCCCTTTGTGGGTCGAGGTGCGGCTCGTTCCTGCAAGAGAAAACAAAAGGAAGGGGGCCGGCGAGGGCTTCGCGCGGGACCGCTCCGATGCCTAAGTCAGTCTCAAATGCAGAGAAGAGGGAGAAAAGTGTTTTCTACCTTGTTTTCGCGTACCTTTTAGTCTTTGGAGGCGGCCTTGTATTTGTAATGGGTCTTCATCCAGATTCGGACGATGATTAGGGTTCTTCCCTTTGGAAGATCGGTTTTCTCACGTAATCATCCATAGATTTGGCGATAGTTAGTCAATGGAGTTTATTTGGAGTAATCCTCCTTCGCTATTAGAGAGATATTCAACTAACGGTTTGATGCCTTTCCTTTCTTTTATAATAGGACTTGATAGGGCGTCTCTTAAGGAGATATTCTATCATCAGATTTGGTAAAGTAGAGATATAGTTTGGCTGACCTTGGCCACATGGGCTCTGTCACCTGATTCCATGTTACGGGCCTAGCAGGGTTGGGCTGAGTTTGGGCTTTTATGGAAGGATACGGACATGGCACGACCCACCTGCTAGCTCTTTTCAGCTGCGAGTGAAATGCTTGTTCTATATCATATCGGTTGCCCCCAGCCCTTGTGTACGGACTGCGTGGGCAAGGGCTGTGATTAATCCTACGACGGTTGTTATTTCCCCGTGTCTGCTTGGATGTGGATTAATTAACCTGACCGTCGTCATATGTTAATGATGGCTCTTTGAGTTTCGTGCTTGTTTTCATATTCTCTTTGTTTTCCCTTGTTTCTTGTCGACCTTTCTAGTTCTGACTTCCTTTAGCCTCATAACTCCCCCCTTTTGTCTTTATATTTCTTGGCGTTCTTGTATTTCGTTGCAGTTTTTGCTCATACGTTAGGTGTTGGGTCCGCTAGGGTGTCTTCTTTTCATTCCGGGGCCCGCGGCATCCCCGTCCTGTCGTGTTTCTTTCGATTAATACGACGAGGCCCTAGGGTTCTGTCGTCTGGATTTCGTTTCGGTTACGTCATGGGTCCCAAGCGTTCTTCCTCTTTGCGTATCAGCGATGATTCCTACATTGATACCGGTCAAGAGAGAGGAAGAGAGAGAGGCGGTAGGCGTTTAACGCTGGCGGTCGTTGGGCCTCGGCACACTCGGGAGCGCCTCCCTTCCATAGAGTAAGGGAAAAGGAAGATAAACTTGATCAAATATCCTGGGGTTCGGACTATCTCGGACCGCCCGTTCGGCTGATACCGCGAGAAAGGTGAGGCCCGGTAGTGTTGGCCTTTATATGAATCCCACTTTTGTTGAACGATCTGACCTCTTCTGGTGTTCGTATATGGTCTCGATTTTTGACTCGTTACGTTACCTCCAGGTGCCGGAGTAATTTATGTTTTGGTCGCCTTTGATAACGGCCTCCGTTTTCCATTGCACCCTTTCATCAAACGAGTTCTTGGCATTTTCATATCTGCCACTTCCCAAGCGGCCCCCGTGGTTGCTGGGGCATTTTTAGTCGGTTCTTGGTCTTTTTAGAGACAGGGGACTTGGCGTCCCTAATGTGGCTTTGCTCCTGCATCTTTTTAATCCGACGGCTACCGCCGAGGGGTTTATTTATTTCCCTAGACGTCCTGGGGCCCCTTTGGTGATTTCGGACCTTCCTTAACTCTCATGGGGCGTGGAAGGTCGATATTTCTTTATCTGTGATTCCAGCTGAAGTACAACTCTTTTAGATAGAAGGAGAAGACACCTAGGCGTGCTGGCGTGGAGCGCCCTGATAACCTTTCAATTGCATTATCATCCTTACCTTTGGTTCCCATTCATCTCTGGGTTGGTTGGATACTCAGACTTGGGTTTCTCTTATATTTTCAGATGTAAAGTCATGAGGTCAGCGAAGAATCTCTGCATTTGTCGAAACTCTCGCGTTGGCCCAGAATGCTGCGCTCGTTCCTGCATGAGCTATTGGGTCGGATGTTCCAGTTCATACGGTATGAGTCCCGCCAACTCTCTTACGTTTAGGGCCTTCGCTTCTTCTCTTATGGGAGCTTTCTCTTTCGGGCCATTGCGTTTGCTCTACCCGGGGAGATCTTAGCTCATACGGAAGGATATCTCGCCTGGTGCGAAAGGGAGGAGAGCAGTTACCCAAGAGGGATCGGCCGTACAGCAAAGTTCGAGAGATTAGAAATACCTTGAATTCCTCGTCAAAAAGGCTCGGCGGTCCTCGTCCCGTTAATTTGAGATTCCACACGGTTGCTTCGTTCGCTCCCCTTTCTTGGCCATCGCGAGAGGAGGTGGGGAAATCCATAGCGGAGTAGCGACCAGCGGATTAAGCGGTTTGCCTATAGCGTATGGAATACTCTTGGTTGCCAAGTCATCTCACAGGAAGGTGTCAGGAGTGAAAGGAAAGAAAGCAAAATCGAGAAAGGTTGGCCCAGTCCCAGATTCTCTGTATCTAATCTTGAACTTGCGGCGGGTGCCGTTTCATCCATCCTTATTGATTCTGATATTGAGAAATCAAAGGAGTTGCCGGTTGAGGAGGCTTTGGCCTTGTCTTTTCAGGGATTTGCTTTGGTAAGCTTATAATTGTGTTAACTCTCCGTCTGGCTCTGTGCCGAGTTCTAACTCTGTGTGTGTCTTGCAAGTTGCACTCATTTGAGAGAACTTTGTGAAAAGCTGGCGAATGAAACATGTAAGGATTGCTAGAATTTATAAGGCGAAAGTGACTAGCACGACCTGAGCGGAATGAAATTTTGCAAGGACGAGCGCATCAGTTGATCGAAGAAATAGAGCGATTTAAGTCTGAACTTAGGCATGCTTCATCGGCTCGTGCTCGGGCAGAGAATAGAGAGGGCGGTCGGGCTTGATTTGGCGAAGGGGCGAGGGCGAGCCGGGATGTTCGGAGTGAACTTCAGGTTGCACGAAATGATTTGGTTGAGATTCGAGAGAATTTGAGAGGGATCACGCGGGATGAGCTCAACAGGCTGGGAGGAACTCGTCATGTCTCTCGAAGGTGGCAGCGAGATCTTCGAATGGAGCTTGGTCTGAGTGGCTTGAGCGCCCGAGGAAAAACAACTCGAAATTGCTTGTGCGCGGGTTTGAGGGCGAGCGTTGTTGAGCCGCTCATGCGTGAGTCTTAGAGTACGCAATTTTATGGGGCGGTGAGTGATGAATCATAATGGTTTGCGGCGGTCTTCATCGGCAAGTCGGCACGGTTGCTCGGAGGACGAGGTCGCTGAACAATTGCGGGGAATCAGCGGTGCCCGATGGAGCCTGGGTGGCTTTCGCTTTTCAACGAAGGCCGTTCGAATACCCGGATCTAGACTGTTTGACCTCCCTAGCGATGAGGAGCGGAGGGATCCTCGATATAGAATTATTCAGGCCCGCTACCCCTACTGAGATTTCTTCTCACTCTTCATCGTCTGAGGCCCTTGAACCTTTATATTCACTTATGTTTTTTTTTTTTTTTTTTTTTTTTTGTAAACCTCCCCTTTTTATCGGACACGAGGCAGTGTACGTGTAGTCTTCTTTCAACAGTGTATTTTGGAGGTATGTTAATTTGAGCTACCTTCATTCTCTTTTTAAATTTGTATAACTTTGAGTTATTGAACCTAGTGATTTGAACTACATCGTTGAAATTTCGGTGTACTATTAGTTTATCCAGGAGTTTCGTTTTTATTATGGTTGGTGGAGCTTGCCAGAATGCGTAGTGAGGGCTCGCTCGTGTTGACTGATGGGAAGAGCTTGTTGACGCAAACAGTAATCGGGAGTCCGCTCGTCTGAAGGGGTGTGAGGAACTCGTCCGGTGGAACATTGGGAGCTCGTCCGCCTATGCTAAAGGGAGGAGCCCGTCTGTTGATGTACAGAGAAAGGCTCGTCTCGATGAATAGAGGGAGCTCGTCTGCCTGTGTTGAAGGGAGAAGCTCGACAATGGGGAGAACCCGTCTGTTGGAGTCTGATGAAGGGGGCTCGATCACGATAATAGTGGGAGCTTCGTGCACTTTGTGTTGAAGGAGAGCTCGTCAAGGTGGTTGTAGGGAGCCGTGTTTGAAGTCACAGGAGGGCTCGTCTTGATGAATAAAGGGAGCTCGTGCTGTGTTGAAGGAGAGCTCGTCAATTGAGTTGTAGTGAGGCCGATGCGTTTGTGGTACGAGTGGAGGGCTCGTCACGATAAATTAATGGGGCTTCGTGCGCTGTGTTGAAGGGAGAGCTCGTCAATGAGGGAGGAGCCCGTCTATTGAAGTGAGAGAGAATAGTCTTGATGAATAGAGGAGCTACGTCTGCTGTGTTGAAGGGAGGCTCGTCGAGGTGAGTTGTAGGGAGGAGCCCGATGCAGTTTGGAGTACTGGGAGACGATCTGAGTAAATAGTGGGAGCTCGATGCACGTGTTGAAGGAGGCTTCCGTCGATGAGGGAGGAGCCGTGTTGAAGTAGAGGAGGACCGTCTTGATGAATAGAGGAGCTCGATGCACTTTGTGTTGAAGGAGAGCTCGTGGTGAGTTGTAGGGAGGGCCCGTGTGCAGATGCAGGAGGAGGGAGGCTTGTCGATAAATAGTGGGAGCTTTCGTGCACTTTGTGTTGAAGGGAGAGCTGGGTCGATGAGGGAGGCCCGTGCATTGAAGTACGAGAGAGGGCTCATCTTGATGAATAGAGGGAGCTACGTGCACGCACAGTGTTGAAGGAGGGGGGAAATTTCGTCAGGTGGGTTGTAGGATATGAGCCCCGTCATTTAGATCTGAGAGGAGGCTCAAGTCACGATCATAAGTGGGAAGGCTTCGTTTGCACGTGTTGAAGGAGGCACGTCGATGAGAGGAGCGATGCATTTGAAATCTGAAGGGCTGGAAGTGCGTTGTCAGAATGTCTGCACGTGTTGAAGCTCGTCCAAGTGAGTTGTAGGGAGGAACTTGTCTGTTTGAAATCTGGTGGAGGGCTCGTCACGATGCGAAATAGTGGGGCTCGTGCGCAATGTTGGAAGGGAGAGCTGTCGGCGAGGGAGGGGAGCCCGTCTATTGATGCAGGAGAAGGGCTCGTCTTGATGAATAGAGGAGCTCAAATGCACTTTGTGTTGAAGGCTACGTCAAGGTGAGTTGTAGGGAGGGCAGATGCATTTTGGAGTCTGAGAGGAGGCTCGTCGATAAATAGTGGGAGCTTCGATGCGCTGTGTTGAAGGAAACGTCGATGAGGAGGAGCCCGTCTGTTTAGTACGAGAGAAAGGGCTCGTCTTGATGAATAGAGGGAGCTAAAATGCTGCGTTGAAGGAAGGCTTCGTCAAGGTGAGTTGGGAGGAGCGTCTGTTTGAAATCTGATGGAGGGCTCGTCCCGATAAATAGTGGGACTCGTGCTGTGTTGAAGGGAGAGCTCGTCAATGAGGGAGGAGCCAGGTACGTGAAGTCACGGGAGGGACGTCGGCCAATTAGAGGAGGCTCGATGCGCACGTGTTGAAGGGAGAGCTCGTCGAGGTGTGAGTTGTAGGGAGGAGCAGATGCTGTTTGGAGTATAGAGGGAGGCTCGTCTGATAAATAGTGGGAGCTCGTGCATCTTGAAGGAGAGCTCATCGATGAGGAGCCCCGTGTTGAAGTCTGAAGAGAAGGGCTCGTGCTTGATGAATAGAAGGAGCTCGATGCACTTTGTGTTGAAGAGAGGCTTCGTGAGTGAGTTGTTATGTAGTGATGAGCAGCTTGTTTGTGAATGCACAGTGGAGACGTCTGATAGATAATTAAGGAGCTTCCTTTGCTGCTGTTGGGGAGAGCTGCGTCAATGAGGAGGAGCACGTCTTGTTGATGGGAAGGCCGTCTTGATGGATAAAGGAGCTCGTGCTGTGTTGAAGGAGAGCTCGTCGAGGTGAGTTGTAGGGAGGGAGCAGTCTGTTTGTGGTGAGTGGAGGCTCGTCCGATAAATTGTGGGAGCTCGTATGCACATTATTGTTGAAGAGGCTTCGTCAATGAGGGAGGAGCCCGTCTATTGAAGTGCAGAGAAGGGCTCGTGCGATGAATAGAGGAGCTTCGATGCACTTTGTGTTGAAGGAGGCTTCGTCGATGAGGGAGGAGCCCGTCTGTTGAAGTACAGAGAAGGGCTCGTCTTGATGAATAGAGGGAGCTACGTGCGCTTTGTGTTGGAAGGGAGGAGCTGTCAAGGTGAGTTGTAGTGAGGCCGTCTGTTTGTAGTCACAGTGGAGGCTAGATCACGATAGATAGTGGGACTCGTCTGCACGTGTTGAAGAAAGGGAGGCTGCGTGTCGATAAGGGAGAGCCCGTCATTTGAAGTCTACGAGTGGAGGGCTCGTCTGATGCCCATAGATGGAGCTGGAATGCACTTTTGTGTTGAAGGGAGGCTCGTCAAAGTAGACAACGAGGGCTCATAGCGCGGTGGCCTTGTGGTGGCGTTTCAGCGGAAATGGGTTGATGCGACTCATTTGGGCGGCGTGGCTGTGTTGAGTAGATCACCGTCGGCGGCGGGGCTCATGGAGGTGGCCTGGTGGCGTTCTAGCCAAAATGGGTTGATCGACTCGTTTAGCGGCGTGGCACGTGTTGGTAGATCACCACCATTGATGAAACCTTGGGGGCTCATGGCGCGGTGGCCTTGGTGGCGTTCGGCCCGAAATGGGTTGATCGACTGTTTGGCGGCGTGGCACGTGTTGGGTAGATCACCTCGTCGGTGAACGCGGGGCTCTGGCCTTGGTGGCCTTGAGTGGCGTTCAGCCTTGAAATGGTTGATCGACTCGTTTAGGCGGCGTGGCTGTGGAGTAAGATCACCTCGTCGGGAGTGAGCAGCGGGGAGGCTCGTGGCGCGGTGGCGCTGGTGAGCGTTCCAGCGAAATGGGTTGATCTGATGGTTAGGCGTGGCTGTGTTGAGTAAGATCACCTCGTCGGGGCCGAGGCCGCGGGGGCTCATGGCGCGGTGGCCCAGCGGTGGCGTTCCCGGCCCGAAATGGGTTGATCGACTCGTTTAGGCGGTGGCGTGTCGATTAGATCCACCTCGTCGAAGGTATGCAAGCGGGGGCTCTGGCGCGGTGGCCTTGGTAAAGGCGTTCCGGCCCGAAATGGGTGATCGACTCGTTTGGGCGGCGTGGCTGTGTTGAGGTAAGATCACCCTCGTCGAGTGTGGGTGGCGGTGGCCCCTTGGTGGCGTTCCAGCGAAATGGGCGGTTGATCGACTTCGTTTAGGCAGCGTGGCGTGGTAGATCACCTCGTCGGTGAACAACGGGGCTCATGGCGCGGTGGCCTTGGTGAAGCGTTCAAGCGAAATGGAGTTGATCCGACTCGTTTAGGCGGCGTGGCTGTGTTAGGTGATCACCTCGTCGAGTGAAGCGATTGGGCGGTTCGTCCATGTGCGATGGGAGGAGCTCGTCGGCGCGAGCGATTTGGGGCGAAGCGTCGGTGTGGCCCAGTGCGATTGCGTTTTAGCCCATACGAGTTATTGATTGGTTCCCCTTGTGGAAGAAGGCAGCCGTGCGGCGCTTTTATGAGAGGTGCCGTTTAGGTGTGTCTGATTACGTGAAAAGTCTGGGCCCAGCTTTGCCGGCCCGTCGATGAAATTTGGAGCGGTTTGCACGTACCTCGGATGCTTTCTCTATAAATAGGGGTTACGTTTATGTACATTACAGCTTTTAGAAGGTTCCTGCCATACAGGCGGATGAAGTTTGTAGAAGATGGATGCTTGATGTTAATTTGCACCGTTGGGGTTCTTCGGCGCTCTGGACCGAGCTTTTTGAATTTCTCCGTGTGGGAGTTATGTTTTCCTAGTTCCCTTTATGGGTTATATGTTTTCCCAGCTCTGAAGCTGAGGAATGAGATCTGGGGTGGGGGGGGTTGGTCGTCCTTGCCCCTCACTCCTTGTTCTCTTTTCTTTTCTCCTCTCTCACTGCTATACCTCTCCCTCTTTTCTTTTTCTTTTCTTTCTTCTGTCTCCACGGCTTTCTCATGCATGCTTGCATATTTCTCTGCTCCCTCTGTCCCATCTTTCTCTTCCCTCTCTTGTGTACTCATTATGTCTTTCTCCTTTGTCTCCTTTCCCCTTTTTGTTTTTTTTTTTTTTGAGGGATCACAAGCATGCGAGTATCGCGGGAGTACTTATGCTTGTATGCTTTTGAGACACCCGCAGTTATGGTGAATATGATTCATTTGGAATAAAGAGGGACTTTTATTTTCATGAATTTTCTCGTTGTGTATGTTTCTTTACATATTCGGACTGTTTGAGATACTAGATTGCCAGCGTGTGCTTGACTCGTCACGTGATACTCTGTCTGATTTTGTTACGAATCAATGCCTATTGATAGAATCGCTTCAGGTGCTCCGCGTTCCATGTATGTTGCAGGAGTTTTCCCTCTTCCGTTTGGAGCTCATAGTTGCCTGGTCTGACGACTCGGGTTATTATGTAAGGACCTTCCGGTTGGGACTCTAGTTTCCCATGCGTTGGATTCTTCGCTAGCGTGAAGCTTTTTAAGACCGTCGGCGCCATAACCTGGGCTTGACTCTCTGGTTGTAGTACCGGGCTGTTTTCCTTTGGTATCCTTCTATGCGCTGTTGAACTTGTTCGCGTTTTTCATCAAGAGTTCCAAATTCGAAGCGGGGCCTAGATCATTTGCTCCTCCGTCTTTAGCTTTCGACTCTAGGAGATTTTATTCCAACACTCAGCATTTCGCATACATTCCCAGTGGCTGAAATGGGTCTCGATTGAAACTACATGTCTCTGTAGCCATAGTACCTCGGGGAGAGTATTCGACCCAGCCCACTGAGATCCTCTAGCTTGGTTTTCAAAGGCGGCCTTGAGGGTTACGATGGTGACTTCGACATCCCATTTGATTGTAAGGTGGCGATGACGAATAGTAATTTTTAATCGACCAGAAACTGAAAAATCTCTGAATTTCGCGTTATCAAAGCGTCTTAGTTATAGAGACGGGGCTCGGGATGCGAATCTGCATATAATTTGCTCATCCATAGAAGTTGTATCCTTACACTCGTGATTGTGGCTAAGGGCTCAGGCCTCAACCCACTTGGTGAAATAATCTACCGCGGCTGATTATAAATTTACATTGGCCTTTCTTAGGTGGGCGGGGCTGATATGTCGACCCTATATTTGGAAGGGCGGGGCGGTGATTGATGTCGAGGCTCTGTGGCGGGAGGCGTGATATTTTAGTGTTCAGCAGTCTGCATCTTTGTGGAGTTGGTAGCATCTTTGAGCAGTATGGACGATAATATCTGCCTGACACTTTCCCGACCAATGTTCGAGCTCAAATATGGTTCCACATATGCCATGTTACTTCTCTTGCGCGTATTGAGTGTCTTCTCAAATTTTCAGGAAGTGTAAGAAGAAATCTCGCTTGTAAAAACTCTTGTGATTAATGTAGGATCTGACTCTTACATCTTTGCGAAAAACTTCCTTTGGGTCGTTTGGTAAGGTTAGTCATTAATGTAACCCCAGTCGGGTTATCCGAGTTTAGTGCGGTTTGGCCAGGCGACCTCTTGCGCCGAGGTCGATGGGGCTGCAGGAGGTATTCGTGGGTGTTGATCCCCGATGTCTTCTGCGAGCCCGTAGCCAGTTTGCCGGGGCCGTCGACGCGGGCGTTCAGTTCTAGGGACATCTTATTCGAGCTGATACAAACTTTTTAAATAAGTCACGGACTTTGCGGAGATATAGGATCATCTTCTCCCCTTTGGCCTGCATTATGTGTCTTGATCACATCGACCACCAGTTGGGAATCGCTATGGATCTCTAGCTGATCGACCCTGTGAATGGCGAGATTAGGAGGCTGTACGGCTCATGTTCCCGATATACGTTGTTGGAGCGTCGAACATTTGTTTGAAGTGCGTGCACTCAATGTCTATATCCTCTGGTGAGGTCGGGATTAAGCACGCCGCTTCCTTGTACACATTGAGGCTACAATGGAAGAAACACATGTGAAGGTCGTCCGCGTTAGTAGGGCTCGACAGAGCTACTCTTGGGGCGAATTCCATGATGAAATCGATTTAGGACTGTCCTTTCATGTAAGTTGTTTACATTTTTTGGCACATCTGGTGTCAGACCATCAGTTCCTATAGCCATTTATCCAGCCTCAGACCTCTGGTTTATGCAATACACTTCATGGGGTATTGACAGGGACTATGGTGTGAGCACGGAAGTAAGACGAAGTTTCCGGCTGCGGTACGCGAGAGCTAGTATTAATTTTCCATTTGGATACTGTGAGCCTCGAGGCTCGGCTGCGATGGTAGACCGGGTCTTTGTATCAAACTCTTTGTCTGGCGAGCACGGCTAGTTGAAAGAATCGATGCGCGAAATACAATGTGAGGAGTTCTCCTTTATCAGATACTTCAGATGGGTGTGAGCTCAGTATGTTTTCAAGGTTACAGCATTCAATACATTTCTCATCCATTGAAAGGCTTTCTTCAAAACTTGGAAGAAAGGTAGGCATTTGTCACTGCACGGATGATGAAGAAACTGACTGGGTCTCTGTTGTCGTTGTACTTCGCGCATCACCAGAGATAAGTGGCATGTCATGATGCTTTTATTTTATCCGGATTTGCTTCAATTCCCCTGGTTGAAGACTATGAAGCGAGAAATTTTCCGTGACACGCGAAGAGCTCATTTTAGCGGTTGACTGTTTTATAATCCTTAGGATCGGAGCGTCTCGGAGAGGTGAGCGATGTGGATTAATTTGTGGCGGTTGCAGAAGCGTGTAGATCTGTGTGCCACACTCCATCGTTGTACCTGTCGTTACGAAACATCTAGGTTCACTAACCTTTGGTAGGTTGCCCTGCATTTTGAGCCCAAAATGGCATTGCAGATGTGATGGGTCCCACGTGGTGACGAATGGCGTCTTCTCTGAGTCAGGGGTCCATGCTTATGCGGATCCTCTTGGGAAGGCGTCCATGAAGCTAAGGGCTCGTGTTATTTCTTTGGCCAGGCGCTCTCACGATAAGGTCGTCAGGAGTAAGGGAAGCGTCCTTTGGGCATGCTTTGTTTATATCGGTTGAAATCAATCTGAGTGGCATTTGCCATTTAACATTGGCCCGAGCCTGACATTGGCTGACCACTCCCGGATGCTGCACCTGTTGATGGCCTTTTGTCTCTGGTGCGAAATTTCTAACAGCCACCTTACTTAGAAGCAGAAAGATGGGTCGGCGTTTAGTTTATGAGGCGATGGCTGCGGGGTGAGTCTCACCACCCGTATCGAAGGCTGCTTCCATCTTGAAGATGTCACTGTGCACTTGTAAAAATGGGTGAGGAGGGCCTTTGGGATGTATACATTGATTGGGTAGATATAGGCAGGATGCTTTCTGGTCGTCATCCAGTGGCCCAATACAGTTCAGACTCATACGGGGGCTGAGGGCGGAGTGAACACTTCATCGCATATCAAAACATTGCTTACATTGTAGGCCGTTTTTGTTTCATAGGCGGTGCTTAGCATTTCTAGGTGCCACTCATTTGATCTCCTCGAGACGTCTCTAGCACGTTCTGTCGGGGTCCCAGTTACGGGTGATATCTTTGGGGATGGCTTTTATCAGCGTTGAGAGAGGGCCGCCACTTGACAACATGTTATAAATTTGTGAGCGTCCACTATGAGGAAATCTTGCATCTCGTTGTTGGCGAAAGTAAAGGGCTCTCACACGAGGTTAGCACAGGTTGGATCGATCGATGGTAACACCTTTTCTCACGAAACCCACGGAGATAGGTATTAGCCAGTTCTAGCTTTTCTCCCAATTCCATTTTTGTCGAGGCCAGGAAAAATGATGTCGGTAGAGCTCGGGTTGTCTACTAGGACCGATGGACGTTGTGTTTGCCACAATTGCACGGTTACGGTGGGTCGTCATGGGAAGTCTTGACACCCTTCAAGTGCGAGTCGGAGAATGTGATAGTGGTGTCGACTCGCGGTATTTCCCAGATCTTGTTTGCACCTCCCAGTATGCTGCTGATCTTATGCTCTTGCGAGTGGGCCTTCCGGGCTGAACTTGATTCTCCTCCGACCAAATCCTGAGATCATTGGTTTGAGGGGGTTCGCGTCTTTGGAGTCGTCGTCGGCGAGGGCGGTGAGTAAATTTGGCCAGGGCATGATTCACAGTTACGGCTTTGAGATTGACTCGAAGCGATATGAAGCGCGTGAATATCCGGCGTGTCGGATACTCTATCTCCTCAATTGTCTGAGTTGTCAGTCACGATGTCCATAGTCCTGTGGAACTCGCAGTACTTGAGTGTTATCTGGCGTGAGGTTGACACCTCCTGCGTTAGCCATCTTAAGGCTGCTCATTCCGTGCCTCATGTAGAACTTGCGACACGAGGTATTAAGGGAGTGAAATGACTGCTTGTGATAGACGTCGTCGTCTGCGGGGCGGTATGGGCGGCCCGGGCGAATCCCTAAGGTTCCTTGTCTTTAGGGATCGTTCTGCTCGCCACAGAGATTTCCTGAGTGCCACACCTCTTGGGGCTCAGCCAGTAAAACTGTCAGTCGTAATCTTTTGTCCTTGCTAAACGGAAGAGGCTCTCCTTCTTTGTGGGGAGGGCCTCCTCTCCGTTTATGTATTTTCCGCTTTCGCGGAACCTAAGCCATGTTAAGCAGGGGTTCTTTGAGATAGAAAACATCAGTCTTTGGAATTTTGCACCCCAACCCATGATGAGGCCGTAGTTGAATTTTTTAAATCAAGTACATCTATCTTCGGGGACTCGGCATTAAAAGCAGATTTATGCGTATGACTTCAAATTTTCACATGTTCCACTGTTTGATGGTTAGCAGATGTGGCCTGGCTTCTGTATCTTAGCCAGATGAAATGGGAGACGACGCGATTGATAACTCTCTGAATGAAGGAAATGCGTTGAAGGGGATTACGGTGAACCGGGCCATGGCCGGGCCTTTTTAAGGTGGTGGCCAGCGCCACTCGGCGAGAATTAAGATACCCGTGCAAGCTCCATCGAGTTCTTATAGGTATTAAGGATGATCTTTGGATCCTTGCCGCCAGCCAGATGCCAAATGGCGTCTGGTGGCGGGAGGCGGGTGGCTCGGCACCTCGAGGGGTGAGAAAAGTGGTCTGTTTGTTGTACGAGGTATCCGCATAGTGTGCGGGTTGCGCCCTTTAGCTGCCTGCCTTCAGCGGCTAGCTCGTTGGAGGTCCCCTAAACCTTCACAACTCCCATGCAGCTCTACTTGTGGTCGGGGAGGGATGTTGTGATTCAGTGTCCCTCGCCTCGTCCTCACCTTATCTTTGGCACCGATCTCCTTCCCCTCACAGGGGCTGGTTGTGGGCCGCCCGAGGCATGACTAGGTCTGCCTGCCCGATGTTGGGGATTACCATGGCCGTGTTGTCCCTCGTGTGGAGAGACATTGTATCCTTCCCAGTCAAGTCGGCTCTTATCGGGGTGTTGTATTTATGCAGTGAGTTGATGATTTCCTCTATCAAGCCCATTTGAGTTAGTGAGGCGGAGTGCTTCCTCGTTTGCATTAGCTTTGGATGAATTCTGCATTTGGTAACTCTTTGTCCTCTGGCGAGTACGGCATCCTTGTGGGATTGCGTTTGCTCTGCTTGTGTTCGTGTCGATACCCTTCGATGGCGAAATGGATTATATTTATGAAGGCTATCGTTCCCAGGGCCAGTATCAGTGATGATCTTTTCAGCGGAGCTGAGGTGGAGCGTGGATGGTCGTTAGGTTGAGCGAAGAATTCTTTGGGAGGCCAAGCCCAGATGAATCTTTGGATCGTGTAGAGCAGGAGCGGAATGCTGCCCGATCTTTGGTGTGGGTCGAGTGCGGCTCGTTCCTGAAACAAAGGAAGGGCCGGCGAGGGCCGCCGGGACCGCTCAGATGCCTAAGTTAGATCTCGATGCGGGGAAGGGAGAAAAGGGAAATGTTCTGCTTATTTTTAGCGTACCTTTTAGTCTTTGGAGGCGGCCGCCATGTTATGTGGGTCTTCATCAACAGTTCGGATGATGATTAAGGGGTTCTTCCTTTGGAAGATCGGTTTCTCATGTAGTCATCCATAAGATTTGGCGATGGATTAATCAATGGATTTATTTAGATGAAATCACTCCTTCCTTATTGGGGAGATGTTGTTGTGATTTTGGTGCCTTTTCCTTTACTTTTATAAATGGCAGGGCGTGGGACGTCTCTTGGGAATGTTACATAAGTAGTTATTCGTGAGATATGGATTTGGCGGCATGACAGCAGGTCCTCATGTCCTTTCAATTTTAAGTATTGCAGGCTGGTGGGTGAGAAGAACTTTAGTTTGAGGGCTTTATGGAAGGATCACGGACCTTGCTTGACCGCGCGCTCTTTTAGGCTGAGTGAAATCTTGGCCCGTTAATATCCTTATAAATATTATAATCTAAAAATGAATAGATGTTAAAGTAGCATCATCAATGACCTGATAGTTCTGATATCTCCCATATGGAACCCAGCTAACAAAGACTTGTATTAAATTAAGTCAAATCTAATTCATCTTCTCAGGATAGGGATTTTTCATTTTTCTTCTGCGTCCAGTTTCGATGCTTGTCTCTCAGTTTGAAAGACAACCAGCCCCCTTCCTTCTAGTTTAGTTCATGGAGAATGGAGCCAACATAGAATTCAGAACCATTTTTCCGAATGCAGTCAAATGCCCTATCAAAGTCTGAATCATCCCTATTTCAAGAAAGGGCACTGCATTCAGAACCAACATGGCTAGCAGGCTTCCACTTCACACTCCATCAGCACCACCCTTTGTTTTTAATCCAGAAAAGTAGAGTTTGTTATTTCCATTCCAAAATGAATTCGAAAACAAATCAAGCTCAACCTATTCATTTCTTAAAAGTATTTTAGTTTTTGTACAAATAAAAATTTTATTCTTAAAATATTTTTGTTGACTGCTATATCAATATGATTAGCAGGAACATAATTAAAATTGTGAACAGAACTGTAATGCAATAAAATTGAACCTGTTTGTAAAACCATAAGAAAGTGATAAGTTTTGTATTTGGAATGATTCAGCCCAAGATAAATTATTGTCGCCATGATGGTCGCTTTGAGTTCTTGATAACCGCGTCTCGAGATAAAATGATCTCATGATGAAATGTATTTCTCGCAAAGTCGAGGCATGGGATTTGGGTTCAATATGAATATCGTCTTGTGTCCGCCGGCGTGCGTCTGACCCTATGCGATGCGGCGTGGAGCAGTCGTTATGGACTTTGAATAAACATGGATTAAATTGCAGTAGGAAAGTTCGAACCCGGGGCCTCCTGCCAGCCGCTAATCTGAATGCCCAAATGACAGCTCTTAAAAGGTGAGTATGAGATTTAGGTTTAATATAGATATAAATGCTTTTACAACATCTCCCAGCATAAAGAAGCACTATCAATGGTTGATTTATCAGCCAAGGCTGTCTGGCTAAACTTCTTAAAATGAAGATGATATGTAATGAAATGAATTTAATTTTTTTTTTCGTTTTATCTTTCGAAAAAATGCTTGATTGTGTGTCTTATTTATAGACACTCATATTTATTTAGTATATGCAGAAGGTTGAGTCGGTTGTTCTGAAATGACCCAAATGCACTTTCTGAGCAAGCCGGACCACCAATCGTAATATGGAGAAAATATTTCGTTCAGTCGACAATGTTCCAGCTTGTTGACGTTTTATGTTTGAAAATTTAAGGATATATACACGGTCATTGAGGAACGGACCGGCGATGGGTGCGTGTGGTGAGTAGCGTGTCTTTGGAATTAGCCCTACTTAATAAAACTAGAAGATTGCCGCTTTGGGGCTAATTTCCCGCTCTGGTAGGTGTATATATCTTTCTTTCAAAGTGCGTACCGTTACATGTGTGGGACTGGGGAAGACTTTTGTGACTTAAGGCTTTTATTCACGTAGTGGTGATGTTTGGAATGATTTCTAATTTCTTTCTTTAATGGTTTGAGCAATTGATATATAATCTTCATTTTCGTGTGGAAGGGAGGCATGTGCAAGTGTGGACTACTTCTGAAGAGTTTGTGAGGCCCTTGTTTTTAATTTTTAGTTCAAGGAAATAGTTGTTGTTATCTTCAGATGATTTTCCAACAGTTCTTCTCTTTACATCACTATTTTAGTATTGTCTTAATGAGTTTTAAACCTTTATGGAGAGGGACTTCAGTTACTACTTAGAGCAGCCAAATAATATCTTATTAATGTCCTTGAGGTTGACTCAAACGGTAAAGGGACACGTGTATATACGAGGTCCAGGCTCAGTCTCGGTAAAACGTAATATTATATTGATGTAATCTGAGAGTGAATAAAATGCTCAAAAAATCTGCTTGTGAAAACATTAGTTGAGTACCTTAATAGATTTTAGTACTATCACTTTCATAGAAAAGTATATTTAGTTATTCAAATTTGGACCAAAAACTAAATGATTGGATTATTAAACTGATTTTGGCATTCATAGTTTGATTGTCCGTGATTGGAACACAAAGCATACTTTTCCCTTGCTTTATGGTCATGTTTATTAATATTTGGGCGAAAACTGCTTAGTCCTATCACACTAAACGTAGTAGCCCGCCCCCTTTGACAAATATGTTCATAATTTCCTGTCCATTGAATTCAAACTTTCTGTTTCTGTGTGTCTCTTATATATGTCCATGTTAAATCAATCAATGGTATTTATTGTTCTGAGGCCTCTAAATTTGTGCTCTTTTAAACCATCTTCGTAGAATTAAGTCATGGAGGTGTGGACATCCCAAGACCTTTGAAAACTTGTCGCACGTGAAAAAGATTGGACCAATGGTTGTATGCACTTTTTGTGGCACTGCTGTCCCAAAAGAATCAAGCAGGACTTTACAGAAACCAACAGTCCTTTTGGATTCTGGATCCTATTTTCCGCACGTAGATCCATTTCTGATCTGACCTGCTGGTTTGCATTCGTATGTGGAACGGATGTTTCGAGCTCGGGTCCTTATCAGAATACAATGTCTACATTCATCCGTTTATAATATAAAGTAAATAAATATTAAAAAATTTATTTTAGTACAACCATTATTAGTCTTGGACTCCCCGTAAGAGAGGTGGAGAAATTTATCTATCTATTAACACTGGATCCTATGAGAGATAGATTAGTTGAGCCAAATTGTATTAGACATCCAAAATGATAAGAAATTGGTTTAAATGGATAAATCCCAAAAAGTGCTTCTTACAAAAATAATCTTAAATTTATATATTTTAAGCAAAATATCCCTAAAATATAAAAGTAAATCTTTTATATGTTAACTAAATCCCTAGGTATTTTATCTCATCCACATATTATAACTAAAAGGGTTAGATTAACAAATATTTTGTGGATTAAGGGATTACCTCAAAAATTATTTTCACACAAAGTTCTCTACAATTTTCAAAGCAATAATTTATCTACCGACAGCTTGGTTGTCAGCCTTATGATATTAAAGTTATTAACTAAGTTTGACTGAGTTTGGAGTTTCTTAGAACGACCATACAAAGAACTAAATGCATTGTCTAGCCCCATCTTTATTTTGGAAAAGTTGACTGATACTATTATTTAATTAATGATAACTGCTCTGTACTACTGTATATATTGGTCAATATTAGCCCAACTACTTACACACCAAATGAGTTCTTTATTAGATACAAGGAATAGTAAAGGAATTTTGAGCTTTGGAAACAGGATGCTATGGATAACAACATGCCTTAACAAATTTAGACTTTGCTTTCATTCCAATTTTATTATAAAAAAGAAAAATCTCAATGTATGACTCTATTATAATACTAAGCTGTTTTATTATTCTTATTGTCTTATCCTCTTTACTTTTTGGAGAATTTTAAATGTTTGGATATAAACCATGAGAAGGGGCCACAATTTAAATTGCAATAGAATAATCATTATTATTAATTAATCTAATAGTATTAAAAGTGTCATTTCTATATCATCAATGAGATGAATATCATGGTTATATTTTTAGAAAGAGATAGGTTCACCAAGAATCCGGCGTAGTTGCCTTTCCATGGGTGTGATTTATATGCACTACCCAGTCTCTTCTAAGAAGGTGCCTGCATTTATATGGGCACCAGGTACGGATCTAAGCAACAGTGCCTAGTGGGGGCATTTACCTCACTCATTTTTAGAAACACAATTTTCCTATTGTATTTAAGAAAGTTAAGCTTAAATATTATACTTTTCTCCTACTAAAATTTTTAAATATTAAGATTATTGGAGTTGAAAAGCAATTTTAAAAAATTTGTAAAACTTATATTCTTAATCTTCATATTTCAGAGGCAGATAAGCTCAATTTATCAACAAGGTTACTTATTATATAGAGTAAAATATTCAGAAAATCATTTTAATATTAAGTTTGAATCTTTTAAATGCTTTTTAAAGTAAATTCAAATAGCTATTTATTTGAAAAAAGCTACATTTAAAAAAAGTATATAGAGAAAGATCAATATTTTTATTTATAATAATTTAAATCGATTTAAAATGAATTATATTAAAATTGACCAGCTTAATCTTATTATTGACTTAAATCGTATATAGAAAATGGTGTCATTTTTGTCATTTTATGAAATCATTCATTTGCATCACTTTTTTTATTTTCTTACTTAATAAAGTGAATATTCCACAAATATATATATGTCTTATCTGAGTTTTAGTATTTGTCGTCTTATTCTGACGTTTGGTTTTCTGATCGTTTATTATGATGTTTGATTTATCGTCGGTTTAGCAACGATATATAGTGTTTTTGTAAATGCTTGTTCGCAGCGTTTTATTTGTGTAAAGGCGATTGAACCGTAAAGCAGGTCATTAGATCAAAGTTATCAATTACGGTCATCCCGAGTATATTGAAAAATTAGGTCGATAAATATTTTAGTAGCTATTTTATAATTAATAAGTTTGTGTGATTTTGACTATATTATTGACTTAGATATTGTTTTATACGCGTTTGTAGTTTTAGATTTGTATCTCGATCCTCCAATTTATTGCAAGTTTGAATTAATAAAATTATTTTTCATTTAAAAAAAAATCATACTTTAAAGTATTTAGATTGTAAGATTAACATAAAAATTATTTTGAATCAATAAATTAACATATTAATCATAATAGAATTTATAATTGTGAGGTTAGAATAATAATAAATTATTAGAAAGTGAATATGATACTATAAAATAATTGGAACAAATATGGATCATAAAGATACATAAGAATAAAATGCAAATTTAAAAATAAATAATTTATTTTATGCCTTATATTTGTTTTTTAACTTTAAAGCATTTTTAAAGCTCTTGGAGTTTGACTCAAATGGTAAAAAGGAATGGGTGTATGAAAGGTTATGAAAGGTGAAAGTCTTGAAACTTGATCGTTATAAAAGCAGATGTGATAAGGGGTTGATTTCATGGGGCTTAAGGGGGTGAATTCCTGCCCCAAAAATGAGGAAAAATTGTTTTTAAAGGGATTTGAATCATTGACATCCATGTTAAAATAAGAGATTATTGTGTCCCTCTTATCGTGAGTTTTTTTATGTCATACGTAGTATGTTTTAAATTTCCCAGGTGTTCTTGTTCGATAATGTGTCTGAAATGAATGGATGTTAAAAATCACTTAAGCGATTTCATAAATGGTTGCTTTTATATGGATGAGTGTTTGAGATAGTTGGTTTAAAAATAGACAAGTTCATTCCTTTAATACATGACTCAAATGGTAAAGAAGTAAAATGGGCATACATGAAAACCAGATCGAATCAATATTTAAAATGGATAGATGTTAAAAAAAACAAATAAGCTCATTACATATTTAAGGAAATCAAATAAATACAACCCAAACCACCAAAAATTTCAATGAATTTTCTAATAATCCAAGATAAGGATAACCATTCCGAATCTAATCAAAAGGAAGAAGAGTCTTATCATGACAGGAAAGATTAGAGTAACATAAATTACAATGAGGTTCAAACAGCATTTATTGATATAATATTTTTGTAATCTTATCATAGGTAATTAAGAAAGCAATTGGATAAAGATCTTAGACTTGAAAATAATTATATGATTACTTAATTTTCTAACAGGAAATCAATATTATAATATATATATTCTTTGGAATAAACTCACTGATATGGCTTGCCTGGCTTTATATTTGACAGCAACTTTTGCTTATTTTATATACTTTTATTTTATTTTATAAAATTTAGTGACATATTTGACATATGATAAAAACTAGTTTGAATTTAATTAAAAAGGCTTTTTATTTAATTGAAGTAAAATCATTGTCAGTTTTGAAGGGACCACCAGATTTAATTAGTGTAATGGTTGACCATAAGAACTAATCAAATTGACTCTAATTTTATTAATGCCAAGAAAGGTATAAGATTAGACCCAATAGGGTGTACGTGTCATGCATGTTGGCCTAAAAATAATCACGACTTTAAAAAAAGGAAATCTGTATTTTTCTTTCTCTTCTTTTTAGATTAAAAGAAAATGTGATTGATGATGTTGGGCGTGTGGTTTTCTCTGCCCTGTCATCTTATATTGTCTTTTTAAATAAAAAAATAAAATTACTCCTTTTGAGAAATCTTACACCATCTTTGATAACTTAGTTTATTGAGAAATAACTTTATATTCTTTAAAATGGAAAACAATATTTCTCAAAATTATTTTAAAATATAATTATATAAATATGGATCATGAGTAAATTGAAAATGTTACGCATAAAAATTTGCTTTACAAAAATTCATAAAATAGTTTTTAAACATTACTTTCAAAAATTATAATATTCATAATTATTCCCACAAAACATATAGAAATTAACGTATTTATTTACATTAATTTATTTTTTAAAAGGTATTTTTCGATGTCCTATAAAATAAAAAATATATTCATTATTTGTGATGATTTTCAATGCTCACATAAAAACATACCCAAAATATAAGCGTAAATGCGTCTTGGAAATTAAGTATTTCCAATTAGAATGACTAAATCAAACATCTAATTGGGCTATATATAAACTCTTTAGTTGCCAGCGATTCATAGTGATAAAAAAGCGTCACGAATAAATATTACTGAAAAGGTGAATTAAGAAAAATATTAGAATTCATATGAATGAATTAAATAAATAGCAGTGTTGAAAGTTGACAAAGCGAATAAGACTTAACAAGAATGTTGAATCATTTAAAGTAAGCGTTGGATTCATTTATAAAAAGCGATATTATGTGAAAATTGATAAAAACTTGAATAGAATTTATGTAACCAAAATCTTTAGAATAAGTAGAGAAAATATTAGTTTATTCTGAATGAATGCAAGAATATAACAACTAAAAATTTACTGCCAAAAACTTGGTTATGGTAACAGATTATAATCTTTAAGGTGTTGGAGTGCTAAAGAGCATTTGAAAGCTAGGATTCTTTTAAAGCGATTGACGTTAGGTCGATTGATTTGTTAAATTGTTGATTGATTGATTATTTGGTTGTCCTTGATTGATCATATCGGATTTCAATTTGATTGACATTGGACTTGAACTTAAGCCTATCCCATTAATTGATCATATCATATTTCAATTTGGGTGATTAGGTGCAACAGTTTGTTTCATTTTTTAAAATATATTTAAAAAAATAATTTTTATGTTTACAATCGTTTACTTTTAATCATTTTTATATAATTGTGATTATTATTTTAAATAACCCGAAAAAAAAAACAATAGAAAACGATTAAAGGGGTAGTTGGGATTAAGTTTCCGGTGAAAAAAACGAGTGGATGTAAGGATAGATTAGATATTTTTATTAATAATATTTTAAAAATAAAATAATGAAATAGGAAAGGGACTGTTGGAGCAGTAAAACATCCCTTTCTTCTGACCAGTTACCACTTTTCTTCATTAGAATTCATTATTCTCGTTTTATTTGTGCACAAACGCCCATTATATATAAATATTTGAGAGGACTTTTTTCAAGGTGGTTGGGATGAACGGCGTGTGATTGAGAAGTATCTAGTATTATATTATCATCTTTTATATCTTGAAGTTATTATTATTATTATTATTATTTTATTTTATTTTATTTTTTAAGTTGAAGTTATTTGTTTTATTTGGCTTAGTAGTAAAGGGTTCTACAAGGCATAAGAACTAAAAAACAGGAATCTCTGACAACTAATAGAATAAAGAAAGAATCGAGGTCGATTTTAATAAAGGTAATGTCTGATATTATAATATCGAGTAAATAAATATAAATATAAATATAAATATATATATATTCATCTCCTCTCATATTTAACTGATACATCTAATTTTCAATATCATGATTTTTTATTAGGTATCCATCTTTTTATCAAGGAGAAATTGGTGAAAAGAAAAAATAAAGTATTCTCTTTGTATTATATAATTAAACAACTTTGCAATCGAATTTAAAATCATAAAACCCATTTAGGTTTAGAGTAAATAATATTTATAGGATCAAATATGGATGGATATAAGACCTTTGAGATGAGAGGTAGTTCGACCCACACTCGTGAAGGATGCTTGTTTATTTTTCGAATGAATTTTTTTAACTTTTATTTAGTTTGTATATTATATTATAATATTGTGTTTTTATAAAGATTTCAGTCTAGAGGGATCTCTTATAATCATTTTTCACTTTTTTATCATTTGTGACATGTTTCAAGAGGAATTTTTCAAAGGATTTTGTTAAGGATGTTTGCTTATTAAATCAATATTTTTTGGATATAGTAAAGTCACTTATAAATTATAGTATAATATTTATTAAGTATCACATTAATTAATAATAATGTTATATTCTTTGTATTAGTCAAAGTTAGTTTACTAAATTAATAGGATTTTAATAAGAAATAGATTTCTAATTCTACGAAATTGATCACATCTTTTATCCTATAAATAAACATTTCGTTTAATTAATTTTAATTTTTCTTAAGAGAAAAGAGAAACACAAAGATAGAGAGTTACCAAGCAGAAACACAATTTCTGAGGTTTTTCTACCACATTAAAGTAGAATAAGTCTCTACGAATATAAAGAAAATTTTCTAAGAGTTATAAGAATGCTTTTTCCTCAATATTATATTTTTGATCTATGCAAAATTAGGATTTGATTTGTCTATGTATTAAAAAGCTATGTTTTTGTATGATTATTATAGGATATCCATTTTTTTATATGTTCTCTTTTTAATCATTTGTTTTAGTTAGTAAGGATGAATGATTTTTTCTTATACGTGTATTACGAAATAAACATTTATATATTTTGTTGTTTTTACTCCGATAAAGTAATTCTTTGACACATATTTGAATTTTTAATTTATATTTTTTTTATCGTCGATTTGTTGCGATGTGTGATTATTTTGTCTTAGTAAGACAATTGATTTTTCGTCGTATTATTGTAACGTTTATTAATATGTGGGTGACTTAAGCAATGAAAGCGTATTCGATTAGGGCAATGAATGTCATGGTCGGCTCTTGATGCTGCGAGCTATGGTCGAGAGCTATTGCAGTCGTTATAAGATCGTAGTATATTGAGCTTTGAGTTGATTTACTATGTTATTAATCTTGATACCGTGTTATCGTTTTTTAACGAATTTGATTATGCGTTTCTATTGAATATATTGCTAGTTTAAATAAATAAAATTATCTCTTTAAAAAAAAATGTTTTTTAGAATAATTTTATTATAGTTTATGCAAAATGTAGATTTGATTAGGAGATTTAAGTGTTTTAAAATTGTGAGGCTACTTAGAACATCCTTGAGCTTAGAGGAGAGACAATTACATGGTTAGATATCATTCTATGATCAATATAATAACATAATCATGAATTTAATAAATTAAAAAATTAAAATATAATAAATCAAATGAGAAGTAGCTTCATCATGAATTAATTGTTTAGTAGAAAAGCAAAATTTAAAAGAGATGCCATTAAGGTTAGATGCTACTTTTAATAAAGTATTTCACGCAAAAAAGATGTTCATAAGAAAATATTTCCTATTTTCTCCCATAAAAAAAAAAAAAAAAATATATATATATATATATATATATATATATATATATATATATATATATATATATATATATATATATATCAGTCAAAATTCTATCTCCTAACAATTCTATAATTAACAAATCAACAATAGAGATTTAAAAATATGGATTGTTTTATGAACCAAAAACTATTGATAAAATTAATTTTCTTAAATTACACATAAATTAATCAAAGTAAGGAAATAGTTCCATCACAAATTTTTATGTGAAATTTAAATCGATTAAGGAAAAAAAAGAAATAAAGAAGAAGTAAGTATAATATTAAGAAAAATATAAATGTATTACATTTCACCAACAGACAAGAACCAAAATGGCTTTGGAATAATTAAAAAAATCTAGTATTTTACCAAAATGGATGTGACTCATTTTGAATGGCATCTTGGACTCTCTTTTATTACTTTTTTTTAAATTACAAAGTGTATACGTGGCACCTTGTTCCCAAAACCTAAGGCCAGCAGGCCTCTATAGAGTTTGTTAAGATTAGATCTTTATTCTTGTACAGTACAACAACCCCGCTCGTATGGCCCATTTTTGTTAGTTTTTAGGGTTTCAACTTTCAACTTTCAACTTTCAACTCATATATTTGACCATCTAGCAGAGTAGATTTGCTAGATTTTTTACTAAGAATTATTTTTATTATAGTTTTGGAAATATAAAGAACATAATAATATTTGAATTTACTTTTGTCTCCGAATTTAGTATTTTTTATGCACTCTTCATTTTAGAATAAAAAATCAAATATATTTTTCTAGAAAAAACAAATTTCTAAATTATAATAAAGTAAGCTCTAGGTTTTTTCTTTTTCTATATGAAGATTATTCTGTAGATTTTGAGAAAAAAAAAAAATGTAATTTAAGATTTATTAAATGAATCATTTTTATTTTTTAAGATAGGAATATCTTTAATTTTTTTTTATCATCTTAGTAAGATGTCTTTTAGTGGTGGTCTGAAGCATACCAAATATACGCTGGCCTTGCCAGGCTGGATGGATCGAGGGGTCCCCGATAAAACTCTGTCGTAGAAACATGCATTTATGTCCGATAATCGAGCGAAAGCGCCCAGTTAAATTACAAGGAATCTACTGGCAAATCTGGCAAAGATTTTGAATTAGCATTAAATTCACACCTATTGCTCACCGCCATCAATTAGGACCATGATATAAAATTCATTTCCAGGACTTTAGAAGAAAAGATAGTATAACAAATGGTAACCCTCAATTTTTTTACTAAATCTTAGGTTAAGATGACATATCCCTTCTCTAATATTTTTCTTTCAATTTCAAAAAGGATTTATCCAATCAAATATGGGTAATGGTGGGTCGGTTTGAAAATAAATGAATTATTAGTCCTAAAATGGCCATTGCGTCGGACTTAAACCTAACTAAAATAACAAAGGGTTCAATCGATTTTGACCCCTTTTTCACAAGTAAATTGACCTACAGTAAGGGGTTAGAGATTTTTCTCTCATTCATATATCATAGATCCGCAGGAAATTTTATTCCTTTTCCTCCCTTTGGATGGAAGGGTGGAGGAGATATTTTATGTACCATAAGCTATTAGAAATAGAAGTCTATATCAAGAAAGATCTAACTATTGGAACATTTATTATTTCATACCATGTAGTCAATAACATTGGTAGATTAGGTAGAAAGTACAAAAGGGATTCAAACCCTTTATAAACAAAAAGTCTATATAGCAGTTCCAATGCGCCTTGAACCCATAAGCCATCTCTCCTACATAATGATTATGACCCAAAGGAATGGAGTAGACTCATATTAGATTATTGGATAGATGTGGCCAAATCAATTTAACTCTAAATAGTTAATATAAAGAAAACTTTTCATTAAAGAAGGTCACAGTCCTTCAAGGCTTTAGGAGATAACAATGAAATATTTTTGTCTTGTAAAAAATTGGCTTAAAACAATATAAAAACACTACAATAAAGATATATATATCTATTCAGGTTTGCAAAGACCCTCATGTCTTTTTCCTTTTTGGATCACAATTCAATCAAAACTTCTTGAGTTCTCCTAATCTCTTCTTTAGGAAAAATTCCTTGATTCTTCAACTTTGATAAAATTGGAATAGTTATCTTCTTTAGTATACTATTATATTTGGATGAAATATAATCGGATTCAAATATTTCTTATATGATTTGCTCCCTGATGTAAACTAATTCCACCCTTAGATATACATCATTAATTTGTTTGACCGTGATAAAATTATTTTTATTTATCAGAAGAGTATAATTAGCACTAGGCTTTAATCAAATTTTTTTTTAATCCAATCAGTTTTTCTTATTCATTTTCAAAACTGTTTTTTTGTTCTTTAAAAGATAAAAAAATGAACTATTAAATTTAAAAGAAATAAGAATGATTTTGAAGAGCATCAAATGATGTTCTTTATATTTTAAAACAAGCAACAAACATACCCATAGTTTTGAAATGCCAAGATATTCTAACTTGAATCTTTATTACTTAATGTTATATAATAGGCAGTCTTAAACATCAGCAAAGAGTTTTCAAATAATTTCTTGTAATACATTGAAAAGGAAGGAGGAGGAATACGGACAATGAAAGATGAAAGGCATATCTATAAAATGAAAAGTATAAAAGTATGCACGTGAAGTTGGAGGTTATAATATATTATAATAAAAAGAAAAGTCAAATAATGTTGGGTACGTTCAAATTCAATGAAAACATTGATCTCTTACCATGTCATCAGGCGGCTTGTGTTTCCCATTCTTCATTCCCCAAAGTGGATGAATGTTTCCAGTTCTTTTGCCAAGCATGAAGCAGCCTTGAAATTCACAGAAATAGTTTTGAGAATGGAGACCATGGACAGACAGAATGAGAATCCATATTGGGAATGGGAGATCTGATTCATTTCGAATCCGATCATTATTTATTTATTAATTAGATTTTAGTGTAATTCTAGGTTTTTGCCCTTGAAGGGATTAGTAATCCAGGATCCAGCTATAATATCCTCATCAGTATTTTTTCTTTTTATTTCCAAAAATTTTAAAATGTCTATGGTTATACCATATCCCACTTAGAAAACTCTAGAGATCTTATCAAATTTATATTAGGAAATCTTGACCCTTTTTCGGAAATATACCAGGCTTTTGAAAATTTGATTAAATCTCATTATAGACGGTATTGAATCTTTAAACTATATTTTTGGAAATGATTATAAAATATCATTTTCCCAAGAAACAAAGGAATTTCTCCTCTTAGTTTTATTTTTATTTTATATTTATTTTGTTACGTTAACGCCAGAATGGCGTAGGAATGTGATGGGTGAGGTCTTTTCAAGTTTCCGCTTCTAATGATAATGAGTTTTTAGTAGGTTTGTGATTAGTGGGCGGAACTAGGTTTTAACCTCATGAGGCAAAAACCAACAAACAAGGGCTTAGCCCTCACTCACCCTAAATTGGCTCCGCCAATGTTTGGGAATTAATGTTATCAATTTTGGTAGGACAAAGGCAAATTCGATTATTGTTTAATCCCCACAGCAGCTACATTTTGGATTATATATAAAGATGATTTTCCTTGTTTATTTTTAAAACAAGACATATGGAAAATAGTTCCCAATTAAACCCATTGTATAGCATCATTGTCACATTCATATGGACTCAAAACAAGGATTTCCCTTTGCACTGTCCTTTTCACCAGCAGAATCGAGACCTTGGAAACACAGTTTAAAGCTGAAAAGTTAATAAAAAAAAGATTATTTGGAGCCCTAGTATGAAATTGTCCCTTGCCAAGATTTCCAATAAAAAATAAGAAAAATTAAAATTAAAAAATAAAATAAATTTAAAAGAACAAATATATAAAAATAATTTATTAATTAAAAATATTTTATTTTAGGAATTAAGGCAAGTATATCCCTATCTATATTAACTTAAGCTTCATCAAGTTGGAGAAGGAAGGACAGCAGAAATTCCGTATTCCTAATGCTTGAGGTATGATACCAGCTTCAGAAACAAAGGGATTAAAAAGTTAAACTCCTTCTTTCAAAAAAAAAAAAAAAAGAAAGTTAAAACTCATAAACAAATAAACAAACCACAAGAATCAAATTAATAGTTCTAGAAAAATAGAAATGAGCTTGACGTGAAAGCATAAACTCAATTTACCTTATGCCTTCTTTTCTTAGAGTCAAACCCAAGCCATATTCTTGAACCACGTCCTTATAGGCGGCTCGACCGCCCATGCTTCTTCTTCCTAACTGCATTTTGCCATGGACAGAGCTACGATACTATATTCATGAAAAGCAAAAATTAACCCTAAACACCCCAATTATTCCTAAGTTAATCAATTTCCTCCCACCATTAAAAAACAACACAAATTTGAAAAAACGACAATATAGATTTCAGAGCTTGGTTTTTGGTCCATCTGCAAGAAACAGTTCTCCAACCACATTCTAATATTCATTCAATTTCTGTATTTTTGATCATGTTTTAGTTTCATGATTCTTGTAAATTCGCAAACAAGAGACCAAGCAGAAGAAGAAGCTGATCATGCGGGACGACGAAACCGATTTCCGGATTATCGGGTTAATCATTTCCCTGATCTTGATTACAGGTACTAATTTAATTTTGAGTATGTCTGAGTTTATTGACACATGATTGGTGTGTTATGAAAATATGAGTTTGAGCATTTCGAGGAAGATGATTATTATTAGACTTGTGTTTCAGGGAGAATTGGCCGGGGATTCTTCGGAGACTGACAAAAGAAGTTCTGCTGAGTTTGAAGGAATTTCTAGACACAACAATCTAAGTGAATCAGGGGATATACAAGGGTGGGTTGTAATTGGAATCCATGTTCTTGGCCCGGAATTCGGTGCAGCAATGATGAGAGGGTGATCAGCATCAGCTAATCAGATAACAACATTTCTAGTGAAATTTTCCAGAACTTCCGCATTATTAAGCTTTCAAATCTTGATTTGTCGAAAAACACTCTGGGTGGTTGGATTCCGGCCGACCTCGGGCGCTGTAGAACACTTGCTTGTGCATCTCAACCTGTCACTGAAAATATCATCGACGATGAACTGAACCTGACTGGGTTGAATAGTTTGGAGATTCTTCGGCCTGTCTATCAATCAGTTTGGTGGGGAAATTCAATCCACTTTTCGGCAATTTGTGACAGATTGGTGGATTGCGAACATTCCGAGAATAATTTCCACTGGCACCATTGACGAAAGTGCTTCGAAGACCGCAGAATCTAGTATCTAGATTTGAGAGCTCGAACAGTTTTCAGTGGGGAGATATGGCGGGGATTCTAAGGCTTCAGATGTTTGTCAGAAGAAACATATTCCATGGGGTGCCTGACGCCCCTTCCATTTTTTGACAGAGTTTGTTCACTGGACGTATTAGACTTGTCAAAGAACTATTTCAGGAGAGGTTCCGGGAGACATTGCAGTGCGAAGCTTGCGGATTTTAGCGAATTTATTGGAAACAATTTCCAGGGACTAATTCCGCCAGAAATCAGGTCGATTTCGGACGTAACTGAGAATACCATTCTTGGGAGCAATGAGTTTTCAGGCGGGTTCAGAGACCCTTCTGAACTTAAGTAATTTGGCATTTTTGGATCTGAGCAGGAACAATTTTAGGAGACATTCAAAGAAATTTTCAGGAGATTCCGACATGTTAAGTTTCTTGTTCTCCATGATAATTCATACACTAGAGGCATGCATTCATCTGGGATTCTCAACATCAAATGTTTCAAGATTAGTTTGAGCTACAGCAGTTTTTCAGGCCCATTACCTGTTGAGTTATCTGAAATGCCGATTGGAGTTCTTGATTCTATCCCACAATCAGTTTCCAGGAAGCATTCCGCCAGAATTCGGAAACTTTTCAGCGCCTGCAGTTGCTTTGGATCTCTCCTGTCGTCTAAATGGTTTCAATTCCCAGTACTGTGAAGGGTGAAAAACTCTCTGTGCAGCTAATGCTTTGTGAACCAATAAGATTTTCTGAAATTCCTCCTGAATGAAACTGCACTAGTTATTATTAAAGTAATGAAACCTGGCCCCAACAACCAATTTCCTGAGAAAAATTCCTCCGGAGATGACAACAATTGGGAGAAATCCATTCCCAACCTTCGAAATGAATCGAAAGCGGACCGGGATCTTTGCTGGTTCAGGGGAGTGCCCTAGCAGCGATGAAGGTGGATTCAGCAGATTATCCTCCCATTCAGTTTTTATCTTACACACTCCTTACAAGAAAGAGCTGCTTAGAAACTTATGGGATAGTTTTGCTTAAAGGCCATGGAGTTTTCCAGTAAGCCTTGGGCTGATTTCTAAGGTTCAGACACTTCAGAGTTCGGGTTATCTCTTCAGATCAGGCAGAATCTCAGTTTTCAGGTGAGCTCCCTCTAGATCAAGAATATATGCAGAATTCCAGTCTCTCAGTATCAGATGGGGTGGCAATAAGGGTTAGTAACCAGAGAAAAACTTCCTCCCGAGATCCAGGACAATTGCCTGTTGTGAGTCTTAAACCTGTCAAACAACCAATTTTCCGAGTGAAATTCAAGCAAATCAGAGCCTTAGGTGCTTACAGGCCTGGATTTTGTCATCCAATAACTATAAGGCATGAGCTGACCATCAACAACTTAAGCAGGTTAAACAAGTTCAGCATCTCGTACAATCCATTCGTTTCGTGTAATCCATCAACAGGGCAGTGACAGCATTCAGAAAAAGAGTCGCTCTTGGCGACCCTCTTTTGATAACACTTCATCCTTCATTCTTCAGCCTCAAATCACCTCCCCAGCTCAAAAATCAGATGAAAGCCAAAAACAAAAAAATTACTTTCCCACCAATTTTTTTTTTTTTTTTGTATTTATAACACTAACATTAGTGTTCCTAGTGTCCGGACATCCCTTTTTATCTAGCTCTTTGGAAAGCCCAGTTGATTCAACAGGGTATCTTCTGGAAGATTTCCAAGTACGGACATGATTTTGCATCAAGCTCAGAGTTTCATTTTATGGTTGTCCGGTGCTGAAGGTCATCCGCCTGGACAAGACGCATTCACATATGCTGACATTTGACTGCCACATGTAATTTTCAGAGCAGTACTAACAAATTGTTAGAAGGCGGATTGGCACAGTCTATAGGAGAATTATTTCTCCTAGTGGAAGTAGCCAAGTGAAAAGCTCAAGAGATGGCATAGAAGGAAAGAAGAATTCCAGTCGGAAATGGAGGTGGTCTAACCGAAACAGCCTGGTTGGCCTCATGTCCTAATCTTGTGACGCTATACGGTTGGTGCCTTAATGGATCGGAAAAGTTGTTAGTATATGAATTCATGGAAGGAGGGAGTTTGGATGATTTGATTTCGGACAGGACAAGACTAACATGGAGGAGGCGTCTTGATGTGGCAATTGATGTGGCACGGGCACTAGTCTTTCTGCATCATGAATGTTCACTACTTATGAGTTTCCTTACAGAGTGTTAAGGCCAGCAATGTTTGCTAAACCGGAATGGGAGCCAGGGTCACTTTGGCTTTGGCTGGCTGGGGTGTGGATGCCGGGAAACAGCCACGTATGTCGACGATGAGTGCGGCCCAGGACAGTGGGATACATCTGGCGCCAGGTACGGGCAAACCAGGGCAAGCTACAAAAGGGGATGTGTACAGTTTTGGGGTGCTGGCTATGGAGCTAGCTACTGGGAGACATGCATTGGATGGAGGAAGAGAGTGTTTGGTGGAGTGGGCCGAGACACGGGTGGTCAGGAACAACAGGAAGAATGGCTGAGCAGGGCGGTGGTTCCAGTGGTGATGTTGAAGTCCAGGGCTGGCTGGGGGCCCGGAGGAGATGTGTGAGCTGCTTGGGATTGGGATTAAGTGCACTCAGAGGCACCTCCAGGTGAGAGCCTAATATGAAGGAGGTGCTAGCTATGTTGATCAGCATTTTAGCTCCCAACAGGATTTTAGTTATGATTATGGATCATCATCCTCCTCCTCCTAGTTCAAGAGCCAGAACGCTGGATCGGAGATTTGGCAAGGTGTTCATAACCAGTTTTCCTTATGTTTTGTTTTTACGTACACATCTGTAAAGATTTTCTTGGTTTGATTGTCCTTGTACATGCATTCTATGTCTGTTTGTTGTTATGAAGAAGAATTTACTCAATTTTGATATCCGGCTCTGTCCTTGCTAACAATTTGATGTTAGGCCTCCTGAGTCAAAGACATTGTAGTGGAACCGCGAGGTGTATTCGTTATTTGATTTGTTTGAAAATTATGATAAAGAACGAAGCGTTGAGTTTTTTGATTTAAAAAATATTTGATAAAATAAAAATATTAGATAAAAATGCAACGAGGCGTGGAATGCGATACCGATAAAATTTAGATGCTAAAGCATGTGTTATGTATGACCTTATGCACAAATTTATTGGATTAACACAAGATTAGATTGAATCCTTTAATAAAATATTTTGGCATGATTTTTTGGTTTTTAGTTCTATTTTCCAAATAGATTGAAATGATACCACATAACTTAGTTTTCACCAATTTTTTTTTGAAGAGAAAAGGAATAATTCGTTGATTAATTAATAATCATTCGATGGCTTGTATTAGAATTACGATCGTAGCCAAGTAAATGATGAAGCAATGCTCCAGAGTTAATACTTATGTCTGTCAGTGAAGCTATCACGTTTGATCGGTGGCGCATAAATTGAAATAAGCTATTATCGTAGAATCGCTGCTCCGGCATAAGATTCTTTAAGGCATTTAATGATGCATTGGTTGATTTCTTATCTTTTTAATTTATATATAGTTTCTAGGGTTTGAATCAAATAACGTAAATAAATCTTTGTGCGTGCGATGTGATCGTACGTGAGCAGAAAACATTCGTGCGTGCGAGAGAGAAGATGATTCGTCGGGAAAAAAAACAGAATAAAACAAGATTTAATATGAATCATGAATTTCTCGAGAAAGAAAAATATAGAAATTGGCGTAAATTGATGATTTTAGATTAAGAATGATAAAAAAATCATCCCCACTTAGATCAAAGAAAAAAAAAGCTAGTAGAGAAAAGGAGGATAGAAAATGAGTTTTCCCTAATTTCTTTTTTCCTTTTTCGGGACTGAGATCAGGACCTGCAAGTTTATTGTCTATGGTGCCAGTCTAACCAAAGGTGGCTCCTTTCAGCTTATATTCAGCCGATGCAGCAGTTGTGGGGATAATATTATTGGTAAGGCCCAATTGAGCTAACCCACATTTTTGAGTGGTTCAACGATGAGACGAATAAAACCCATAAGTGAACCACCTTTGCAACCTATATTCAAAGAGTTGTAACCCACTCTGAAATAAGTTTTATATATATATATTTTTGAATGCTTTTTAACACCTGCAATTTATCCATTTTGCTTCTCTTTTCTCTCAATTATTTAACATGGCATAAGTATGAGGTATTTTTTTTTCAATATTCAAAGAATTTATATTCTCTAATTTTTGTACAGTAATTGGAATCAGACCTTGTTTGATATAGTAGCTCTTAATATCAAATATATAATGGCTTGACCAACTTTTAGGAAATGGATGTGGATGTGGCGTGGAAGTGGCAGTCACACGATAGCAGGACCAAACATAAGAAACTGATTCTAGACATTCCAGAAAATCACACCAAATAAATATTTAGCATTTATTTCGAAAAATCTAGTAGTTGAGAGTACGGAATCACACTTTCCCTACACATGAATCATAGTTGATTCAGAATAGTATAGGACAAGCGAAATGACAATATTATCACCGATTTCCCCATTTGTTCACCAAAATCGATACTGTTTAATAGTCAAATTTCCATATATAAGTGTAATAATTTGTCATGATTTTGGACTTCTTGTTAATTTGGAATAAATAAAATACAAAAATCTATAAATAGTTATAAAACGAAATATTTGGTTAAATAACCTCACATATTCATGTTTTATCTTGAAAAATATTTTTTTTTGGACAAACATACCCTTGATCGTCTTAAATATTTACATGAAATTTTTTTATAAGAAATAGTTATTCTTACAAGTGAATAATAAGGGTACCTCAATATTGACAAAGTGATGAGGAAATGTATTTTCAAATTTGATTTCAAGGTTTTTTTAATCAAACCATCCTTGGAAAAAAAAAGGGTCATGCCTATTAAACAAATAAAATAAAATAAAGAAAATATGCCAAATCCTATGTTTTTTACCGATATTTCGATTATACACATGAAGCTTCATTTTGGTCAAAGACCCCTACAGATTCACTCATTGACCCATGCCATCACGATCTCTTTAAATGGCAAAACCGATGTGATTTGGGCTATTAAATCGATATATGGCAACCTCACGTGGCAAGGTACATAATCCAACAAAAGTTTAGGGGCTTCTAATTTTGGGAGATTAGAAAGCCCAAATTTTACTTTATCAATTTGTTTTTAAAAACCTCTTCGGGCCAAAGAAAACCCTAGGGTTTATCTCTTCTTCCTCGATCATCTTTTTCCTCAATTCTCTTATTCAACAATGTTTGGAACTTGTTCTTCAACTTCCTCAAACAGACGACACATCAGTGCCTTCGAATGCGACAACAACCTCGTATTGTGTGATTGTGGTTTGAAAGCTTAATTTTTTATTTCGTGGAACGAGACAAATCCAGGGAAGAGATTACACATGTTTGGAATTTCGTATAAGGAGATGTTTGCTCCGAAAAGTTATTTTGTTCTTTTCTTTGAAAATTGATTAATTTGTATATTTTATTTGGTTATCTTTGTGTTTTTGCAGTGGAAAATAAATATCGTTTTTGTGGCGTGATGGGATGACAACTTAAGGCAAAAGTTATTTATCAACCAATTTGAAATAGGAAAACAAGCTGCTCTAAAAGGGAATTAAGGAAATCTACGGGAACATAAGAAGGACATAAATTATAGGAATTGTAAAACCAGAAAAATTCAATTTTTTGAAAAATGGTAAAAGCGATGAATTTTATCATTATAGTATAGGTGGAAAATCTGAATTTCACTAGGCATCGGGTGTGAGCAGACCTCGTTTGCATTAAGATTTGTCTTGTGGAGTTTAGTTCACACTGAATTAAATCAAATTAAAAATTGGTTGAAATTTCGTAATTGAGAGTGGGGTAGTAAGATGACATGACAACGCATGACACGACGCCACATGGCATCGCGGCTTAAAATAGGGACGTGTGGCAAATGCGCGTAGTGAGACCATGTATGTGGTCTTAGAAAAGATCAATGATTTCTTTAAGTGTCATAGATGACACTTGTCACCCCAGGGAAAACAAAGGGACGTCGGAGCCATATATCGCGCACCTAAAGAAGATCAAGTAGTAAGATAAGAACGGATGAAGGAGAAGATGGAAAGGAAGGAAAGAAAGAGGGGAGAAAGAAGAGGGGGCCCGAGGAGCGGGAGGGCGGTGAAACTGACACTTCCCTTGAACGATCTCAACAAGCTGACGATCAGCTACGTCGAGTAAGAGAATAACAGGAAGTTGTCTGCAATGAGGAGAACCGTATGGAGTAAGATCTGGGTTTAAGTCGAACTCAGAGGTACATAAGGTTCTGCTCGCCGCCAAGGTTAGTCGCTTGTCTGGGTCATTTGATGACCGTAAGGTGTAGCCTAGCAGTGGAAGTGATTCGAAACGAGTTGATCAGCGGTAGTGAATTATAGACCCGATTTTTGGAGTCCTTTTGTAATGCCCCAAAATACCTTGGCAGTATTTTTATATATAATATTTTTTTATTATATGTTTAGGGTATAAAATAAATTAAATGAAATTTTTTGAGTGTCGCTAAAGGCGAAAAGATATGCAACTTGAAAATTTTACAAAACCAATTAAATTTGGTAAAAAAATATCAAATAGAGGACCCCAAGGGTCCCTAAATAGGAAATATAAATTGCAAAAGAAGTATAAATGAAATGAAATAAAGAATTGAAATAGAAGTGAAATGAAGTATTAAAATGACAAAAATGAGAAAATGGGATTTGTTAAGCCAAACGGGGCCTTGTGAATAGGAGACATAAAGACCATATTTTGGCCTTTGAGAGACATTCCCTCTCATTAAGGCATTCGTTTTGAAAAAGGGGAGAGGCTTCAGGGTTTTTAAATGGAGATTTGTGAATTGCTCTATGAAATCAAAGGATAAAGTGATCAAAAACAAGGAGGAACCTTGGTATTGAAGTTTGAAAAAGATTTGGGGAGTGAGACTCAGGCCCTAAACCCCTTTTATTTGTGTTAGGAGGTTGGGGAGAGGCCCCCAGATGTGGATAAAAGAGTTTTGTTGTTTTGGTTGAAAATGAGTTTTTGGGTTGTGTTGGGTTGAGTTTTGAAGAGTATTGTTGGTTGGTATTGGTTTGGATTGATTTGGAGGAGTGGTTATAAAAAGATAAATGTTTGGTTTTCAAAGGAAATGCTGTCAAAACCCCTGTTCTTATTTTGACTATAGATTAAGTTATAATCATCCAAATGAAGTGATTCAAATTGGTAAAGAACCATACGAGATAGACTCTGAATAAATAGAAGGATCGAGAGCAATTGTACCACTAAGGCTCCAGAATGTATAGGCCTAAAGGGGTTCGGGTAGCTCGTAGGTATCTGCTATTTTTAATTATGAATTAGTGTTTGGCCGCCAAAATGAGTTTCACATCTAATGCGAGTGATTGAAATATGGGTAAACTAGAGATTCTAGGGAATATAATTTTCTTGAAGGAAATTATACAAATTATAAACCTAAAGTACTGGAACATCTGTCAAAGTAGGAGCTATATGCAAATTATATTTTGCAAATTAAGATAATCTATGTAAAATCTAGGTAACTTGGAGTTTTGGTGATCAAATTAGGTGATTCCAATTGGAGAAGAACCTTAGAACCATAGCTTCAAATGGTGAAGGCAGAAATTTACCAATTTATGGAGTTAGACCCAGAAATCAAGAATAAGTAGGTGATCAGTGAACTAACCAATTTGGCATTAAAATGCCTTAACTTGAGTTTAGGGAAATTTCATTTTGGCTAAGTGTGTTTTGGAATTTGGCAAAATAGATTGTTGAGATGATTAAAGGTCTTGGGAAAGAATATATGAGTCTTATAAATGTGGAAATTTTATGCTAGACAAATTTATTTGAAATTTATTTGAAGATTTTAGAAAGTGTTTTGTTTAGGTATCAAAGTGGACCAGATTCACGGTTTAAAATGTTAAAGTTAAAGCTGGACCAATTGGTTTATAATCTGATTTTAGGTGCTTAGGGTTGGATTTGGGCCTTGGGTCTGAAGCTAATCAAATCAATGTTTGAAGTTAATTTTGGACAACATTAGGATTGGTTTTGGTCAACGTGCAAAGGTACTCTTTTATGCTGAAAAGCAGTGTATTTTTCCTTATTTGTGTTATGTGGTTGTGAGCCTTAGAGAATGAATTTTAAATTGAAAATTTTTAGAGATTTCATTGGATATATAAAGGACTAAACTGGAGAGTTTCATAATTTTTGAAGATTGTTTGAATAATTTTTGGGTAATAAAGTCTAGAGCACAAAACTAGAAAATAGCAGTCCTTGCATGAGTGTGAGTATCTTTTTGAGGTTTTTGGCAATCTTCCTTTAGGGGATGGTTTAATTGATCAAAGTACTATTGGAAAGTTAAAGGTAGGGCCAGGAATTTTAGTATTTTGGTTATGTGATGGATTAAAGTTAGGAGAACTAACAACCATCTGGGACTTATCTTGCCCTTATTTGCCAATGAGATTAAAGAATAAGATATTAAGCTCAGAAAATCAACCTAACCAAAATCTACTAGTCACGCATGAATAATATTGTTCTTTAATTGTATTGGAATAGGGGCTGACCAGGGAGGAAAGCCCGAGGCGAATCGAGATTCCAGTTGAATCAAAGTGCAAACTTTTGGAGTTTTTATTCTACACATTTCTCTCATTATTTGAATCTCTATCTCAAAATATTTTGAATTGCATATTAGATTATTTTAAATTGATTTGATGCAAATAAATTGTGAAATGAATTGCAAGTTGATTTAAGTTAAGAAATTTGAGGGGTGATTGATTGAAATAGATGACATGAAAATTGCATGATATTGAAATGAGTTGTTTGTATAAAAATTCATACTATGTTGTACTTTCCTATAAATGATTTGAATGCCCATAATAGAATGTTAGCAGGTCAAATACGAGTTAAGGATAGATTGATATACCAATAAAGTCGAACAAATGTACTAATGTGTGGCATCTGCGTCCATGCCATTGGGACCAGTGCTCGATGAGTAATACTATGACAGTACATATTTTTATATATATATATATATATATATCTTAGGCTGTGATCTCGAGCGAAACGTGTCGGTGATTAGATTATCCTATACCATGAAATCATTAAGTTAAATTGAATAAGGGATAACATGCAAAATGTCTGAGAATGAAAAGTGCATGATTTATGAAATTTGAATGATTTGTTGCATGAAAATGCATAGTTGAGATGACCAATGAATTGTAATTAATTAAATGGGAAATATATCTTTATGTATGTGTTATGCTTTGCATTAGTCATTTAAGAAGTATAAACATTGTCTTATGAAATTGCATGATTTAGTTTTAAAAGCTGAGAAATAAAAGCGAATCGTATAGAACGCTAAGTATAAGAAAGTGCCCAGATGTGTTTATCTATGCCGCAGTCTTAGAAGTGAGACGAGAGGCGAAGAATGAGTCAGAGGCTGGAAAGTCATCAAGAAGGTACCCAGAGTAAAGTATATGCCGTCATATGTAAAGCGCATTCTGCTTTTGAACAATTGGCGTTTTTATGATCAAAGAGTTGAACTTTAAACGATTTTGTATATTATTTCTGAATGGGCATGACATACCTTCATTTTAAATGCATTTGTGATGTAAATGTTTATGAGCTATCGAATTGAAATCAAACACGCACATATTTGAGAAGTGTTTTATCCCGAATGGAATGTCGGCAAGCGGTTATTTTGTTTTGTATATGTTTTGGTAAATGAACTCGGCTAGTAACTTAGGACTAGGTCGAATCACGCTGTGTCAGGTCGCGGGCGAATGAGATGCTACACTTTTTTGTTCTGTTGAGAATTGTAGTTAAAGAGCGAGGTTGTATGGCTGGAAAATCTGGGCTTGGAGTATGATGATTTTGCTTAATTGTGTCAATGAGTGCACATGGAGTACGACATCTTTGAATTGTAATGTCTTTGTTCTGGTTTTGAACCGTGAAGATCTAGTTTTGTGTGTTGTTAGTTGATTGAATGACAATACAAGTGTGTGAAAAATAATGTGGATATATCACTTTTTGAAACTAATGTATTTACATACAGGTTGTATTATGGATATAAATTGCTTATAGATACTTGATTATTCATGAATAGCAAATGTTGCATAGCTCTCATCATGCATTTAACATGAAAGAACATGCAATGGCATTACAAATTTGCATATGCATAGAGTTCGTGAAGCGGAGTGTGTGAATGTAGCGTAAGAGCCGTGTGTTTGGTGTTTAAATGGTAGGCTCTGAAATAGGGTCGACGTCCTAGAGTCACACAGTTTGAATTTATGGGTTGGGTAGTAGCAAGAAGGGATAGACATCCCCTCAGTTGAAAAACTTGTATTATTGGTGAGACATATGCATCCGAGTGAGAGTACTTGAAAGTGTTGGAAGGTGTATGGCGACTTGCAATTGAAATCTTGGAAAGTTTATTTACCTAAGACACATGACTTTTGAATAAAGCGATTTTTCGGAGACTGTTAAAGGAGTTGAAATATAGAACAAAAATATTTTGTTTTGGAAATGAATGTTTTTCATACATGATGTGTGCATGTGTGAGGGAGTCAGTGAGGGCTTGAGACATTGGTATGACATGTGTGCATTCATGTAGAAATGCATATGTTGTTGCTCAATGTGTTTGTAATGATTGAATCAACTTGTATACATAAGTGGGGAGCTAGCCATACATAGAAGAATTCTCTATTAGGCATTGCTCACCCAGTCGTAGGAGAAAATTATTAGTCTTTGGAGGCCCACGGAGATGGGGACTCATATGAGGGCCCTTAATGGTAAAGAAGGCCGGGATTGCCAAAACTCATTTGTATTTTTTAAAGTCGAATAGTTATCGATTTTTCTATTATATAAGGAGAAGGATTGTAATAAAACTCATTTCAATTTTTTTAATAAGTTTGGTAGTTTTCCAGTTTAGGTGCCTTTATTATCTTTGAGAATATGTGACAACTTATAATATCTTGGGGAAAAACTAGAAGTGTAGGAAATACTAGAGGGATCTATTGGGTTTGGGTAAGTTTTTTAGGTCGCGATAAGTCACAGTCTTTATGTCGCGACTTAAAGGGTTCCACTATTAATAACTGACATGGTTCTTAGAATTTCATGACCGATTAGCAATCGCGACATAGTGGCCTAAATAATAAATGACATTGCTTTGTTTCTCTGTTGTGGCCGGAGTGCGCGGCAAGGTTTCCATGTTGCGGCTGGGGGCGGCCACGACGAGAGGTGGGTTGTTGCATTCTTCATGTTGCAATAGAGTTTGGCGCGGAAAGGGGGTTTCAACTTTATTAGCGACGAGGGCATTTTAGGTCGTGAGAGTTGGTGAGAGCCAAAGTTTTCCATGTCGCGACGGTATTTACATTTTCGTGATAGGGGTTGTAGCAGGCGGGGGATTTATATTCTTGATAAAGTGTTTTTATGACGCGATGGGTTTGGTCGAAAGTACCGAGGAGTTTCTATGTCGCGATGCAGTGTATCCACGACCAGGAGTTTGTGCCAGGCGGGGATTTTGTATCATGACAGGTTTGGTCAAGACTAAAGAGTTTTTAAGTCACGAAAAATATTTTTTTTTATGCGATAGAGTTGGCCCGAGGAGTAAAGAAAATTTGTATCGCGTATAGTATTTTTGTGTAAGTAGTGAGTTTGCCTTGGAGCTGAGGCCAAGGGTTTTATTTTGTATTGTGGAGTATTCTTACGTCGCGACAGAGTTTGACCTAGACAAGAGATTTTAGGTTGCGATAGAGTATTTTCTTGTAGCGGCCAGAGGTTGGGAGCAAAGGCTAAGGATTTTCTTAAATGTGAGGAGGAATTTGATGTCATGTGAGGTTACTTTGGCTTGTGTCGCAATTGGGTGAACCCTTTGTCGTGATAGAAAGTTCTAGGACATGGGCTTTCTATGTCGCGACATAGCGTTCTATGTTGCGACCGGTGGGCGAGCGCTGCGCGTCGAGGTTGTGCGGCGCGATAGGGCGCTCTATCACGATAGTGTGGGCGCTTTGTTACATCGTAGCGGAGAGCTTCGCAGGCGCCTTGATGGGCCGAGGCAGCGCTCCGCGTGTGACCACGAGTCGCGCGGCGCGGCGAGACGCGCCTGGTGGGCATGCATGGCCGGGAGTATTATCTTCGCAACAAAGATTTACCCTCTATGTGATATATGACGGCTTCTTATAGTGGTAAAAAAAAGACCACTTTAGGATTGAGGGCGTTCTGACATGTGGAGCCAGGTTTATAAATACAGAGCTGGGATGATGCTCGGACACTAGCGAGTATGGCTCGATTATGCAGGGATTAAATATCACGATTACCTAGGACTTGATGGACGTGGGTTAGATCGGGCATTCATTATGACTATGATGAATTACTATGTATTATAGGCATGATAATTAATGTTATGTATTTGTGTGAATTATATACTTGGTAAATAGTATGGAAATGTTGAACACTAGGAGTGAGAGAAAATATTGTAAGGGGTTAGGCCAAGTAAATAAATATGTTAGTTCGGATTACCAGCGTATATTAGCGAGTGGCATATGCTTCACTAGTTGAATAAGGGAAAAAAGAGGAAGAATCTCGATTTTCTATTTGACACATCATGGAGTAGTAAGTCGAGAGAGGGGGCGTAGGGGTCGCCACGAAGGGGGGGGAGAGAGGAGCGACTTCACCATATATTCATTATTATAACACCTTACTTATATCTTCCACACTACTTACTTACCTTCTTGCCTTCTTACCACCACACCTTCTTTACCACACCCTTTGCTTTCTCTTTCGCATATATATACTTAGACACACCACTTATTTTACCAGGCGCTGTAGAGACTATGGGTGTGCATTTATTGCCAAGTGCTCAGGCTAAATCTGTTTGGGGAGTCGAGGAGGGACCAGAGTAACCTCTGGGGTTTATGGCACATCATCCCCAGAGCATTCCAGGGAGGAGATCCGGTGGTAGACCGGTGTTAGTTCCACGGTAGGTCGAAGGATTTTGAGACGGAGATTACCTTCAGTGCCATGAGGGTTAAGGAGCTGGGTGTGACTGCAGCTGAATGGTGAATCCTGGAGTGTGTTTGGGATTGGATTAAAGTCTCAAGGGATCGGAGGCATTGACATGGAGAGAGTTCAAGAGCTCTTCATGGGTAATTTCTTGGCATCTGCTGGGCACCCTTGCAGCTGGGGACTTAGCCAGGTTGAGAGCAAGAGAGTAACTTGACTATACTCAAATACGTAGCTAAGTTCATGAATTGTACGTTTAGGGAGTTCAAATTGTGTGGCCGCTGGGCAGCGGCAGGTGAGAGTTGTGTAATTTAGTGCAGAAGGCTGTCCATTCGGAATGAGATTGTGGGGTTCCCTTCAGGAATGGACTACTACATGGTCGGAATGGCTATGGCCGTAGAGAGAGAGATAAGGCGACACTTTTGGGCCAATTTGAGACCTTGAGTGCTGGCGACCAAAGGAATGAGGCTGACCTTCTTCTAGTTCGGGAAGAAAAGCTAGTTCCACTGAGGAGTTTAAGGGACGGGACATGGCTGCAGGGGCGAGGCGGGTTAGAACTCTGGCAGTTCGGAGGCGATGACATATTACCATTGTCATGACCCGGCGGACACATCAGCCAGTACCCACGGGCGGGGATCCTGCTAGAGTTATGGGACGCCCGCAGTCCCCCGATCGTCGATGAGGCACGCCGACCTCAGTTTATTCCGCTGCGCCTGCATAGGCTGAGGAACCCGATGTGCTATGGCCTGGGGCACTGCTATATCACCCAGGGGAGAAGAAAGGCTGGGAGTATGGGTGGTAGGGCGAGCTCATGGGCAGGGCTTAGGGCCTAGGGGCGTGTATCACGTTGTACACATGATGAGGATTACGGGACGGTCAGTTGCATAGTATCATTTCTCCTCTGGCACATGTAGGGAGTAACCTTTGGTCTCAATTAATATCTCGTTCGTTCGTATTTGCATCATGTGTGAAAGGGTGGGCTTAGAGGTTGGAACCTTGGCACGGCCGTTACATGAGCTCTCTAGGAGCTAGGGTGGTGTTGATATGATATCATCGGGATTGTGGGTTGAGATCCTCGGGGTTCTACTCACTTTGTGGACTGAGGGTCGTGGGCGTATCGAGAATTTGATGTCGTTCTTAGCGTGGATTGGTTGATGGCATCGGTCGTCATTGATTGTGATCATGGGAGGATTATTGCCTACACCGGGATGGTATTTGTATTGTTATTTTTCGAGGAATAAGCGCTGATGCTACGGGTGTGTCACGACTCTAGGTGGCACGGGCAGTTGATGGGTTGGATAGCAAGCCTTACCCTGGAGGACGAGATGAGACAGGATTTGGGTTTACCTTGGGTTGTTTATAAGTATGAGGACGTTTTTCCGGATGAACTATCGGGATTACCTCCACAGAGGGATCATAGACTTCATGGGGGTGAGTTACACCTGAATTTACATTGCAATTTCTATATAACTCCTACCTTCAGGATAGGCGCGGAGTGAGGTGGCAGGAGCTTAAGGTCGATTCACGGAATTACTAGGCGAGGGGTTTTATTAGACCTGAGCACTTCACTTACAAGTGCTCTAGTTACATTGCTAAGAAGAAGGATTAGACCCTTAAAGTGCTTGCATTGACCACCCAGCGGAGTTGAACGGGGGTTACGATCGAGAATGGGCATCTTTGCGGGGATTGATGGTTATTTAATCAAATGAGAGGCGGGTGTATTCTAAAGATGAGATCTCATACTTTGGATTCCATCAATTGAGGAGTTAGAGGTTGACATCCATAAGTATTGCATTTGGGGACTGTGCTTAAATTTCAGAGTTCATAGTGATGCCTTTTAGTTGGCGATAATGCAAAACTAACATTCATGGATCCTCATGCGCCGGGTATTCCAACCTAACAGGATTAGTTTGTCGTAGTCTTTGTTGATGACATTTTGAGTCTCCCAAGTCTAGGAGGGCATGAGATCCATTTTGAGGCGTTCTTGAGTTTTGAAGATCATTGATTGTATGCCGGTTCGACAAATGTGAATTTTTGGCTTACTAAGGTGAAATTGTGACCGCGTAGTGTCGACACGAATATGTCGATGGACGGAGAAGGTGATCGAGACAATTATGATTGGGAGAGGCCGAGAAGTCGATCTTTGAGATACGATTTCTTAGAGTTGACTAAGTTATTACGGGAGATTCATTTAAGGACTCTCCCGATTAGCTACCCTTGATGGGATTGACGGAAGGAGTCGGTCGAGTGGAATGACTTTGTGTGGGAGGCATTCCCGGGGGGTGAAAGGGCTTACTCACGGCTCCTATTCTAATAGTCGGAAAGGGACCAGTACACGATGTATTATGATGTTTCAGAAGACCAGAAGCGGGATGTTTGATGCGATCCAGGGAGATGTAACATAGTTCTCATTAGTTAAGGAATCATGGCGAAATTTAGCGCATGACATGGAGTTAGCGGCCATAGTTTTCGTCTTGAAGATTTAGGCGCCACTACCTATATAGTAAGCGATTAGTGTCTTGAGACCATAAAAATGCAGTATATTTTTCCTCTGGCCAGGACCTTAATATGACAGCCTTGAGATGGATGGAAATATACAGAGAGATTATGACTTCACTTTGCATTACCATCTTGTAGACAAAATGTAATCAGGCCCCGTGCGTTGATCGCGAATCCACGGGAATCTTGCTTCAAGTGATCTAGTTTCACCAAAGAGGTGGCGGATGCTCGAGGTTGTAGAATGATTTGACTCTGATCTGAGATCGAGGCTCGGGAGGGTGTCTTAAGGAATTTAGCGGCCATGCCATCCTTTTTGACGGAGTGATTGGAGTCTAGGGCGGGAGCGTGAGATGAGTGTCTATTAGGGATCGGGTATAGTCAGGTATTGGTGATGAAGGCTGGGCTATTCACACAGATGGTAGTATTCAGTATAGGGGATGGGTTGTGGTTCCCCAATTGACAGATCAGAGAAAGATCCTCAGAGAGTTCCATTTCTTTCAATTTGCGGTGCATCTAGGTGGCACGAAGATGTATCATGATCTTCGCCACCAGTATTACTAGAACGGGATGAAGAGACACATTGGGGATTTTGTTCGTGTGATGTCTCACGCGTGTCGATGGGTAAAGGCGAACTAGGGCGCGAGTTCTCCCGGCCGGTGGAGTAGCGAGTGGAAGTGGGAACCTTATCACGATGGATTTTGCTGACTCACCATGGACATGCGGAAGCATAATGTTGTGCAGGTGATAGTGGAGCTGGCTCACTAAATTAGAGCACATTTTATTAGTCACGGATGACCTTCACTCTTGGAGGTGCGGGTTATACATTCGAGGGGGTGTCCGGTTACATGGGTACCGGTCTACATCGTATAAAGACGAGGATCTGGAGTTCTGACTCACTTTTGGAAGAGTTTCCGGGGAGCCATGGGAAAATAGTTGATGATGAGTACTGCCACGCCACGAGGTGGCAGCCAGTCGAGATGTCTGAGTCCAGGAATATCTCTGGGTATCTAGATTCAGATGCAAATGTTTGGCGAAAACGCCCTTAGTGGAATTGCTCTGGCTGTGAGGATTATTAGGCTGAGCCATATGGCGCCCTACGGGCGTATACTTAGAAGGGCCATGTTGGTCTGATTTGTTGGACGGAGGTAAGGAGGAATCCGTCTATAGTGCAGGATTTGATTAAGGGCACGTGCAGGAAGGTGGGTTAGATGCGGAGAGCATCTTCTCACGGCTCAGAGCCCACGGAAGGTGCGGCCCGACGGGTAACGAGGCGACCTCTAGGTTTGGGCGGGTGATCCGTCACTGCTTGAAGGTGATGCAAGAGGGAGTGGTCAGGTTCGGCAGAGCGAGGGAAGCTATCACTTGCTAAGGTATATTCGGGCTGAGATGCTCGAGAGTGTAGGCACGATTAACGTGTCGATTGCCTTTACCGCGAGATTTGTCAGTGTACATGAGGTATTCCATGTCTCCATGCTCCACAAGTACACTCCAGATCCGACTCATGTAGTGGATTGGAGAGGCTTTGTGTGTTCTGCCAAATAGGACCTTCGAATTGGGACATGCGTATTTTGGATATGAGACCCGAGTCTTATGACATAAGACTATGAGGGCTAAGTGAAGGTATTGTAGCAGCACCGAGGAGTGGAAGGCTTGACATAGGCACGAGGATCGGTGTGCCACACATCCTTTCCTTTTAGAGGACGGAGGTCGTGGTTTAGTCATTGAATGTTTAGTGGCTATTGCATATGCATGTGATTGTATGTATATGTGTTTAAATTTCGAGGACCAAGGAAATTTTTTTAGGAGGATAATGCAAAACCCGAGGGGAAAATTCAATGTTTTCTTAAAAGGGCAAAGCGGTAATTTTAGATTTATGGTACGGAGTAGAAATCCTAAAAATTTCCCTAGACCAGGTAATCGGAGTGAGTGTTGTGGGATGAACCTGCCCAATGGTCGTCTCGTAGAGTTAGTTACCACCGACAGTGCGTCGGAGTGTAGCGGGTGGAATTTCATTAATTCAAGGTGGGAGCGGTAGATGGCATGACCACAGTATGTGGCATGGCGCCACGTGACTATAGCGGCACTTAAAATAGGGACATGTGGAAAATGCCACGTGGGTGAGACCATGTAATAGTCTTGAAAGATCAATAATTAGTTTAAGTATCATAAGAATGACACTTGTCCACCAAAGACAAAACAAAAGGGACCAGCGTAGAGCCCCATGTATCACGCACACAAGAAAGATCGAGTAGTGGATAAGAGCGGATGAAGGAAAGATGGAAAGAAGGAAAAGAGGGAAAAGAAAGGGGAGAGGAACGGAGGGAGCGTCGACGACACTTCATGGATCTCGACAAGCGGCGAATAAGAAACTCGTCGGGCAAGGATATGAAGTTTATCTACGCCCAGCGAGGAAGCCGTGAAGGTACGAGATCGGAGTTTTTCGTCAAACTTGAGAGATGGGGAGTTCTCTCCTACTCTGATTGGGGCTTTTTGTCACAGGAGCCGTTCGATGGCGGCGAGGTGTAGCCAGCGGTGGGGCTGATTCAGAATAGTTGTGATCAAGTGATGGTGAATTACGGATCAATTTGCAGGTTATTTACGTTCTCGGAAGCTGCGATTAAGACGGGGTTGTATTGGTTGGAAAATAAGGGCTTGAGTATGATGATTTTGTTGTGTGTCAATGTTCGACATGGATTGACATGTTGAACTGTGTGTATTGTTCTAGGTCTGAATATGAAGATCAATTTTTGTGTGTTGTTGCTTGATGGAATGACATGCAAGTGTGTGAAAAATCATGTGGATATATGCTGAAACTGATGTATTTACATGGGCTGTATTATGGATGTAAATTGTATGCTGTATATATGATTATCCATGAATCATAATGTTGCATGTAGCTCTCATCATGTATGTAACATGAAAGAACATGCAATGTCATTCTACATTACGCCTTCTGCAGAGACATCGCAAACGGATGTGAGTGCATGGCATGAAAGAACACCGTGTTTGGTGTTTAAATGGTGGGCTCTAAAAAAGGGACGACGTTCTAGAGTTGCACGGTTTGAAATTATGTGTCGGGTAATAACAAGAAGGGATAGACACCCCCTTAAGTGAAAGACCTGTATTATTGGTGAGACATATGCATCTAGTGGTGAAAGTGTTGGAAGGTGTCACGGCTCCTGCGATTACTTAGTTTATTACCCGCCAAAGACACATGGCTTTTGAATAAGCGATTTTTCGAGGCGTGAGTTGGAAATATAGAACAAAAATATTTTGTTTTGGAAATGAAGGTTTTTCATACATGATGTGTGCATGTGTGAGGGAGTCAGTAAGGGCTCGAGACATTGGCATGACATGTGAGCATTCATGTAGAAATGCATATGTTATTTGCTTTCGATGTGTTTGTAATGAAGTTGAATCATGGCATTGCATGCATAGGTGTGCGATAGTAGCATGGGAGAATTCTCTCTTAGGCATTGCTCACCGTCATTAGAAATTATTTCAGTGCTGGAGGCCTACGGGAGATGGAACTCATATGTAGAGCCTTAATGGTAAAGAAGGCTAAATAATGGCTCATACATATTTTGTAAAATTTTGAATAGTTATCAGCTATGTTATATAAAGAGAAGAGTTGTAATAAAACTCATTTTGAATTGTTAATATAGTTTGACAGGTTTTTCCCAGATTTTTATGTTGCCTTTATTATGCTGAGGCCATTGTGACAACTTATAGTGTCTTAGGAAAAAATTGGAGGTGTAGGAAATGCCGGAAAATTTGTGCGAGGGTTTGGGCAAGTTTTAGGCGCGACGAGGTTTCTGGTCGTAATGATCTCTGATCTGTGTTGTGACGGGAGGTTCACGTGTCGCGACATAGTTCTCAAGGCTGCGAGGCGGTTAACCCCCAGTCGCGACATAGGTATTTTCATGTTGCGACATTGCTTGTTTTACTGTTGTGGCGATGTATCGCGATGGGGGTTCCAGTATCGTGGCCGAGGATAGCCCGCGATAAGGTCGGGTGTTGCGCCTTCATGTTGCAATAGGTTTGGCCTTGGCAAGGGTTTCTCTATGTGACCCGGGGCATTTGGTCGCGTGATTTGGTCAATGCCGGGGAGTTTCTTTGTCGCGACAAGTATTTCCCCAATGTCACGGCGGAGTTTGAGTGGCAGGTAGGGATTTTTGTATTTGCGACAAGTGTTTTTGTATCGACAGTTTTGGTCAAGGCCCGAGTTTATCTTCGCCTTGAGTATTTTGTGTCGAGTGAGTTTTGCCTTGGGCAAAGATTTTATGTCGCGACAAAATGTTTTTATGTCTTGATAGAGTTTAGTTAAGACCAGGAGTTTTTATGTCGCGTGAGAATATTTTTTATGTGGCGATGGAGTTAGCAATGAAGAAGAATTTATGTTGCGACATAGTTTGGCCTTGGACGGGGTTTTATGTTGCAACAGAGTATTCTTACGTCGTGATAGAGTTTGGCCTAGATAGGAGATTTTAGGTTGCGATAGAGTATTTTCTTGTCGCAGCCAGGAGGTTTAAGACGAAGACGAGAGAGTTCTGTCGTGACCAGAGGAATTTGTTGTCGTGACGGAGTTGTAAACGTATGCATGGCCAAGGTGAATACGCCGCGGCGAGAAAGTTTCTAGGCCATGGGGTTTCCATGTCGTGATAGTGGGGCAAGGCATTGCGTTGCAACCAGACCGTGTGCGCGCGACATTGACGCTATGTCATGATAGTGTGGCGCTGTGTTGCGTCGCGACAGAGAAGGCCATGCCGCATCCCGATGAGCCCGGACGGCGCGCAAACCGGTAGCTCACCCCGGGGTTGGCGCGCCACGACAGGACTAATTAGTAAAAAAAACAAAGACCCCATGGGATTGGGGCGTCACATAAATGGTGAAGTAAGAGATGAGGTGAAAGAAGTTGACCAATATAATTCATTGAAGGCTAAAGCTTGGTTGAGGCAGATGAGATGAATGAATTAGGAAAGTTGAAGTGAACCTCAATTAAATGGAACAATTTTGGTCTAAAGTGTATTCTGTATTTTTATGTCTTTATGCTTTGTATATTCTACGTAGTAATGTTGATATAAAACAATTGAATGAATGAGATTGGAATTTGCGATTAACTGTAGCATTTGAAGGTTGATGAAATTGACTTGTTGAATTAATGAAATTTGGAATGATTTTTGTTCAATTGATTATGTTTTGTTTTATTGAATGAATTATAGCTGAAAGTTGGAATGAACCAAATTATTGGAAATCATAACTCTTTACAGCGAGTAAATCAATACCTAAATTTAAATCAACATTTGGAAGAGCTTATATTTAATTTATTGGGAAATAGCATTTGACATATTCTGAGCTGAAGTAAGCATCCACATGATAAATATTTTCCAAATATCCCAAGCATTGATTATTCATAATGTTTACATATATGTACCAAAATCAACATCCAAGTATGTTACAAAATTAAAGGGATGAGTTGTCTTTCTCATGATGTTTACAAACCCGATTCAAATCAACTTTTTGATCTGACGTGCGAACCATGTTTACAAAATGAAATAACTTGTAAGCTCCATATTGATATTTTACAAACGAGTTAAGGCAATAGAGAAAAAAGAGCCAATACGTATTTATTTAATTGATCCCAGGTGTAGGTGACTCCATGCTTACTTCATGTTTTCCTCTTGTGCTTTTCTCTGGCATTCCTTTATCACGACAATTGCCTTGTAGTTGGAGAGTTTCTCTGCTCCTCCATTGCAAATTGGGTGATAGAAAAATGATTGAATCATGTGTGGCTGTTCATACATCACCCTAGTGACTATTCTTCTATTGGCACCTGAAGTTGATGTTCTTCTTTGAGCTTTCTCTAGTATATTTTGAGCTTTATTAGGCATTTCAAATCCCCATGTTGTATTTGGTACTTTTTGGCTCCCTTGATGAAGAATTGTTAAGGTTGTGCTACTCTACATTACATTAGAAAAAAAATGTAAATATGCATAGTGTTATAAATATAAACATGTGTTATAAATCCAGAACCACTTACACAAAATCTCATTGAACTAGTACTTTCATCAAACAAAATACCAACACCACCACCAAATTGACTTAATTAGCCTCTTGAACTTGATTTTGCTGTTGCACGAATCTAAAGTGTTGATGGCCTAGAACTTGATTTTGTAAGCCTAGGTGCATGTGCAATGTAGCTGTTGTAGGCCATGAGAAGGGGCACGAGTAAGGGAAGAGGCATGAAAAGAGGCACGGATAGAGGCAGGGGAAGGGGCATGAGCATGGGTAGTTGGTATTGTTTGAGCCCAGTTAGGTTGGGAGTTGGATCTTGTGAGATCACAACTCTTGCTATGTTGTAGCTCCCATCCTCGTCTGACGGATAATGTATTCCTTGGGATGAATCTTTGCCACAAATTTTCGATACTTGGTGGAGGCCATTTGAAATATAAATCCAGCTTTTAATCTCTTCTTGTTTGCGTGGTGTTTAAATATTAACATACATATATTCCTCAGTCCCTTTTAGCCATGCCCACACGAGTTGTCTATCTTAAAATATTACATTGACCAATACAAAATAGGAATGGAAACCTACACATGGTGGACTCCTAATGCTATGTTGGCCCACTAGCGAATCTGGGAGATACCTGGGATGTCTCTTGATTACTATCTGGATGAAACACTCGTGCCAAACTTATACCTTAATTAGGAAAATAGATAATATATACTTGACCACAGCGGTGGTTCCGATTCTGATTATCGTATTCAGTTCTATGCTTTCAATTGCCATATCTCAGTAAAGTCTGGAATGAAATCTTGTCTGAGGAAGGGTACGTAGTACACTCTGAACATAATGTTGCTTGTGATTTTAGCCATAATTTATTTCTATAAATCCACATTATTCAAATTCTTATCATATAAATGTAATACGTATAGGCCAAGAAAATGAATAGAGGACATGAAATCTGATAGGTGTCGTAGCACAATGCAGGAGTGTCGTAGTATTGATAGAGAGTGCCGAAACACTAATCAGAGACGTGCTTGCCACGGCGTAATGAAGTCATAGCTTTAGTGCAAGTGTCGTAGTATTGATCGGGAGATTTTTATTCATTCGCATTTCCATCTTAAGCGGGCATACGATTATATGCTTATTACCAGGCTTTATTATATTAATTTCTTAATCATATTAGCAAATAAGGCGAGAAACAATTTTATATTGTTTCATATGTATATACATGTTCGGACCTTTTCATTCACTTGTGATCTCCTTTAATCCGATGGATGATTGCACTGGGAGATTAGCGAAAGAAAACCGAAACAAGATTTGCTAGAATGCATAGGAGAAACGATACTGGCACCTAGGCGGGGTTAACCTAAGTAGAGGCATTGCTAGCCTATCTGATTAGAGTTCGAATTCAAGTCTCGAGTTACTTTTTTGCTGGCGTAGGCATCGATTTTGCTGAAATGGGCGATTTCCTCTTTTCACTAGAATTTTCCTACTCGAGAGCTGACAAAGCAACATAACTCCTACCAAATGAAGCTTAAAATGACCGAAATACATATAATGAAAGTTAGGGTTTTCCCTAGCAACCCAAACATGAACAAAGAGGGAGTTAGGTTAATTTCTAACATTAATCCATACCAATTTCCATACAAGTACTCCATACATCAAATGAGATTTCCATACCAAAGAAATAAAATAGTCAACCTTCAAATTTGAACTTCCAGACCAACCAAAAACACCTTTATTCGGATTTTCCTACACAAGCCTAGACAAGGAGGAATTTGTGATTGTTTCCTTACCTTGATCTTCTTGAACACTTGAGTGTTTCCTTTTCTTCAACTTGCGGTCATTTTCGGCACCACTTGATCAAATAGAACTAAAAAGATGGAGAAAAACAAACCCCAATTTTGGTTCTCCTCACGTAGCCCTAAGTCTCTCTAAGCCAAATGGGAAATGTTTCTTCTATAAGGCCATGTTTGGCTTTATCTCAATTTTTGCCTAAATTCTTAACCTTTGCCATTTGAAAATCAACTTATCTAAATTCGGACAATAACATATCGTCTTCTTGAGTGCTGACCTTTGGGTCATAATGTGACATTTACAATTTATTTTTTCCATACACTTAATTTATGAAAAATGGAAATTTTAACTTACATTATACCCTAAACATTTAATAGACTCTTTAGGAATTATAATTTGATTATTATATATATTATTTTCTTTTGAAACATCAAAGACATCAACAATCAACATTATGAATTAAAAATCAATTCAAAGAAATAAGAGATAAAGCAACAAACCTTTAATCAACTTCTTTGTAATTGTCCTTGACTTTGCTTCTGATTATAACCGCTACGAAATTTCACACTGCTTGATTTTGAGACATATTAAAGATTGTAATAAAAAACTAAAGTAATTTTTAGAAAAATAAAGCGGGAGATTTGGAATTAAATCTTTGCAAAATCAAGAGGTAAAGTGAAGTAATTCCCTTCCCTTGAGGACCCCGAATGTCATAATATAAGAAAGAGCATATATCAGAGGAATTAAAGAGAGTGTGTAAATAGAAGAAGAAGAAGGAGTTAGAATGCGAATAAGAGAGAAACAAAGCGAGAATAATATTAAGGTGCTGGAATATTTCGAAAAGCTTAGAAAATTATACTTATATCTCGGGCTAATGTGAAGCGAATTTGCGCCATTAAATTTAAATCTCATGAATCACAGTGACGGAAAGTTGCGTCTAATTTGAGACAGTAAGATATTGTCTGATTTACGGGTGATAAATAAATTTAGTAGCTTGAGGGACGAATTTTACTATGAAAATACCAGGAAGTAGAAATGAACACTTGAAATTTAAGTTCATTTAAAATAAGTATTTGAAAGATATAAATTATTTAAGGATAGAAAGCGAATAGACTAAAAGTAATATGAGCAGTGTATAAGAATAATAATAATAATAATAATAAAATAAAAAAGGATAAAAACAAACAAAAATAGCAAAAAAGGAAAAAAGGAGTAGAAGCTCGGGTAGAGGAGAGAGATGGAGCATGAGAAAAAAAATGTTGGCCCCGTTTTATTTTTCTTCGCTTCTCTCACTTTGATATCACATTAATTCGACCGTCGGAATTAAATCGGGCGAGACGAAAGTTCATCCTGCTCGATAGGAATTTCTGCAGCGTGGGAGCATGTTTGGATTTCTGTTTCAAGTAAAAGTTCAAAATCCTATGTTTGATTTTCTCGAATCTCTTTGACATTACAGTTGGTCGAAATTGGTCAGAATGAGGATTAAAAACTGCTCTCTTGCTTGATGAGGAGGCTACCCAGTGAGTCTTTGAGAATGGAGTTTAAGCTGGGTTTAGTTTTCACATGAATAGTACTATGAATGGTAGATAAATACAAATGAATAGTAGATACGTAAATGAATGATCTTTATGAATAGTGAATCGTAAGAGATAGATGCATATATATTAAATATAGGAAGAATATGAATAGATAAAAGACATGATAGGAATGCGTAAATGATATGAATATATGAATACATGAATGAATAGATGCATATATGATAGAAATATAGAGAGTATATGAATAGATAAAGACATAGCGGGAATCGTAAATGATATGAATATGAATACATGAATGAATAGATACATATATGAGTAGAAATATAGGAATTAGTAATAATAGGAACTAAGTAAAGGAACTCATTTTGATTAAGTATAGAATTTGTCTAGACTACAATGGATTAAGAATACATGTAGGGAAATCAAATCCCCAAACACATATTATTGATGAAGGGGTGGGTTAGAAAAGGGCCCATTTATTATAATGAATGTTTGTTAGTTTATATTAAATTTATTTGTATTTTAGGCTTAGGTTGATTGATTATGCTCCTCAATTAATGAATATTTGTATTAAGGAAATATTGGGGTTTTAGGGGAGATGCTATCAAAATTTCTTCAAAACCCATGTTTTTGTTTTGACTATAACTTGGTCATCACTCATTCGAATTGAATTATTCAAATTTTTGGGTAAACTAGACTTATAGGAGAACATATCTCCTTGAAATAGATATATCCAATTTCCGAACCCTTTGCGTCTCATAAATTAATGAGTGGGCGGCCGCATGGTGTCACGTGACTCGGGTAATTTCTACATTACGCCGAGGCGGATTGGTTGTGTCAGCTAAGGTCGGACCCGGCCACCAACTAACCGTCAAAGTCCGTTTTGGGTATTTCTTGGACTCTATGAAAGCCCTTTGATCCTATAATCCACCCATATATAGCTTAATGCAACTTGAACTCAGATTATGTCCGAAATGACGAAACAATGGGCCCCTGCTGGGTTCGGCGCACTGGATTTTCTGGTTGAGTCCTCCAACCCGGACGGCCATGGCTTCTCGATCCGATCCTTTTCGGTGGAACACATAAAGCCGCCGGAGTCTCGAATCCACTTATATATAGCTTGATACCATATTAAGTTTATCACCATCCACGAAAATGACTAAAAACAGTGGCTGCTGCTGCTGCTGCTACAAGTGCTGCAGGGTGCTGATTTCTTCATGGCTTGCAACACATAACAGTCGTTAGGATACCGTTATAGAATTCTTGGACTCTATGGAAGCTCATTTAGTCTAAGAGTATTCATATGCTATTTAATGGCATTTAGGTATCAATTCGTTCTAAAATTGGATTGTAGTACCAAGAGTACTAATCGGCAGCTCACAGTTTATAAGCATACATAAGATTAAATATCAAGAATGATAGAAATAGCAATATCGTAGGGTGATATGTAAAAGAAATATAGAAGAAAAGAATAAAATGATAGGCTCATAGAGACACATATAATTATATGATTTGCTAAGGGCGGATATTGAATAACAAGACATATGATCGGTGCTTTGGCACTCACTGCTAGTACTCGATGCGCTTCTATTATGGCGAGGCGCGTATATGATGCGGTGCTTAGCGCTCACATGATGTTGAGCACTTCTTCGTGGGCAGGCACGTCTTTGTTGCGATCCCAGGAAATGTACCTTTGAGTATATATTGTCACGAGTCTAACTCATTCTTTCCATCTCAGTCAGCAAGCAAATACTTATATGTGTGTATTTGAATAAGAAAAGATAAGAAAGTAAATATACATTACGAAGGGTACCTAAAGAATTATCAAAGAAGAAGTCATACGTGCACTCCTACGGGGAGATAGAACAGTCGATAAAAATCTGATAAGCGATACAAGTATAGAAATGTATAGGTATATGTCATAAGATCACGATAGTTTGATGAAGTACATGGAGATATAAGTTAACCGGGGTATAAGATGTTACAAGTAGATAGCGGAGATATGATCCGATAGAGTTATATGCAAATGTTATATGCTAATATATGAGATGAATATATGATAGAACATGATATGAATACAAGAGTGAATAGATGGAATATGAATAAGCTAAAACATGACAAATACGATATAGAATAGACATATATGAAATGATATACATATATTGTAAAGAAAGAAATATGAGAATAGTGATAGCAAGAGCTACAAATATGAGGAAGCAGGTCGGATTAAAGTAATCATAGCTAATATACGCATATGATTCAGAATAACAATAATTATTGAGAATAGCAAGGATATGTCTTGAAAATGGAATAAAACTCTTGAATTATGCCTTAGAGCAGAGTAGGATAGATGGGCATACTATTAGGGGAAAAATAAGTGCACGACATCTTGATCGAGTTGACCCAGTTTGGGACATTCTGACTCCTTCGGGCCCTTATAGATGGTGTTGGAATGCCAAATGCAGTGATAATGCAGCGCCTTCGGGCCCTTATGAATAGCATTTTACGTCACGGTGGTCACGACGCCTTTGGGCCCTTATAGTTTCCTTCATCATACAAGGTTTAGCGGACATGAAACATAAGGCAAATGATTTAGATATGACATGTGAAAGATATGATATGATAAGTACTAGAATAAAATAAATGATATGAAGGTTATATATCGAGCGTCACATGATATGTAAGTGTATGTTATATGAAAATGATAAGATAAATGATGTATTTGTGGGACAGTCGCCCAGATTGTGGTAAGTACTTTGTATATATTTCCCAGAGTAGCGTAAAAAACCTTAGATTTTAATCAGTGATATAGGTCTGAAACAAAACGAGGATAGAGGACATGACATCTCACATCGGCGAATGAGGCTAACTCGGAGATAGGTGCTCAACACTTCATGCTTCGCAATCTGTATTTTTTGGAATGATATAAGTTTTGTATATTGAAGTAAGTGGACTCGATCAGATAGAACATGAATACCACCCCTACGATGGTACTTATAATGCCAAGTATAAATGTTTTTTTATTTGTAGAAAAGGCGGTACGGGTTAAAGAGTCCCGGTCCAGCCTGATCCAGTGTGACACCCTCGCTTGACACCCATTGATTTGCCAGGTTGGTAAATCACCACGAGATAAAGCATGTAACATGTACCCATTTCTTGAAAGTTTTGTATCATAATGTATAAAATTATTTTCTCATTCTCTTACTCTCATTCTCATATTCTTTAGCCTTACTATTCTTTTTTCCTAGGAGGTGGCTAAATTAGGAGATCTTGGATTCATTTTGTGAGGACACAGGTAAAGTGTAAAGGATAGATTCTTTATTCACGATGCATGCTGCGGGCACAGGTTTATCTAGATCTCGAAAAACGACACGGACCACACTATTGCGTTCATCTCATGAAATCTAGCTACATAGTCGAATTCATTAAATTCGAGATAGTGAGATTTCACATATTCAAATGAGAAGTAGGCGAATGACATGGCGACACGTGGCACGAGAACCGCGTGCCATGTGGCATCAAACAAGTAGGCCTTGGCACATGGAAGCGAGTGTCGCCTGCCCGCTATCATGCATGAATTGAGTGGGGAAAAATTTGACATAGAAACACATGGCAGTGATTGCCATGTGTGCGAGGTGGATAAGAAGGTGTCTACACTGGGCGAAAAGAGTTTGAGCGGGAGAGAAAGATAGAAAGAGAGAAAGAAAAAGGGGAGAGGAAAGGAGATTCAGCATCTACGGTCTCCGATCATTCGGCGAACAAGTAAAGAGGTTAAGCCCAGATTCGACGGTGGTGTGCTCCGAGAGGTAGGGGTTCTCTCCTTTGGTTAGTCATGTCTGAGGTCATGGGCCATTCGATGGCCCTTAAAGTGTAACCACTAGCAGCGGGAGCTGATTCAGAAGCAGTTGTGATCAAACATTTGGTGAATTTATAGACAAGTTTCGATCCTTTGTATTTCGGAGCTGTAGTTACAGACGAGGTTGTACTTGCTAAATCTGGGACCCAGATATGGTGGTTTGTGGTGTGTCGAATTTGGACATGGATTGACATCTTTGGCCCAGTATCTTGTTATTTTAGGTTGAACATGAAGATCTAGTTTTGTGTGTTGTTGCCAGTGGAATGACATGTAAGTGTGTGAAAATCATGTGGATATATCTTGGCCAGATGTATTTGCATGGTTGTATTATGGATATAAATTGCCATCAACAGTAGATATATGATTATCCATGGTCTCATAATGTTGCATGTAGCTCTCATCATGCATGTAACATGAAGAACATGCAATGACATTCTACATTGTATGCAGGGACATCGCGTGAAAGCAGGTGTGAGTGCATGGCATGAAGAATATTTGTGTTTAGTGTTTAAATAGTGAGGTGTAAGAGGAATGACATCTGGGGAGTTGCACGATTTGAAATTATGTGTCGGGTAATAGTAAGAAGGGATAGACACACATCGGGTGAAAGACACATATTGGTGAGACATAGCCATCTAGAGGTGAGTCGAAAGTGTTGGAAGGTGTACGACTCTAGGTGGAGCCCGGAAAGTTAGATTTACCCTACCAAAGACACATGGCTTTTTGAATCGCGATTTTCGGAGACTGTTCAAGGAGTTGAAATATAGAACAAAAATCTTTTGTTTTGGAAATGATTTCCTTACATGATGTGCGCATGTGAGGAATTCGATGGGGGCTGGGACATTTATGACATGTGAGCATTCATAGAAATGCATATGTTGACTGCTTAATGTGTTTGTAATGAAGTTAAATCATAGCATTGTGTGCATAGGTGTACGAGTGCATATGGAGGAATTCCTCCTCTTTGGGCATTGCTCACCTCGTCGATTGGAAGGAGTATTTTAGGTCTTGGGCCTACGGGGAGATGGAACTCATATGAGGCATAATGGTAAGAAGTCTAGATTATGGCTCATTACGTATTTTGTAAAATTTTGAATAGTTATCCGATTTTATGTTATATAAGAAGAGTTATGTAATAAAACTCATTTTAGATTATTAATATAGTTTGACGAGTTTTCCCGATTTTGTTGCCTTTATTATCTGGGGCCATTGTGACGAGCTTATGAGTGTCTTGAGGAGAAAAAAGTTGGAAGTACGAGAAGTACGGAAGGCTGTGCGAGGTTTGGACAAGTTTTAGGACACGATAGGGGTTTCCTGGTCGCGATAGAGTTTCTGGTCTTGTGTCGCGACAATGGTTTCCTATGTCGCAACATGGTTCTCGAGTATGACCAGTTGTAGTCGACATAGTTTTTCCGTATCCGCAGCGGTAGCTGCTTCTTTGTCGTGATGTCGCGAAGCGGAGGGTTTCCATGTTACGTGGCCAAAGGGCGGCCGACAAGAGGTCAGGTGTTGCAATAGGTTTGGCCTTGGGCAGGGATTTTACGTCGCGACAAAGTGTTTTTATGTCTCGATAGAGTTTGGTCAAGACTAAGAGTTTTTATGTTACGATAAAATATTTTTATGTCGTGAAGGTTGGCCGAGTGGGGGTATGTTGTAATGATGTATTTTGTGTCGCGACAGTGTATTTTTATGTCGCTACAGAGTTTGGCCTTGGATGGAGTTTCTATGTCGCGACAAAGCATTTCAGGTCGCGACAGAGTTTGGTCAAGGCCAGGAGTTTCTATGTCTCGACAGAGTATTTTTGTGTCTTGACGGAGTATTTTGCCAACGCCCTAAAGTATACCTAAGCGATTTTGACATGTTTAGGGTATTTTGCCAGCTGTAATTGGAATGTTTCGTGAGTTAAATGCAAAATATGAAGCGAGGACCGGATTTAAGATTTAAGGATAAAATTGTAATTTGTCGAAAGAGGACTTAAAGTCATAAGTTAACAAGAGTGAGACCCAGAAGTATAAATAATAGGAATTGTGGTGTAATTCCTAGAAAGATATAAGGGGACCATAAGGCAAATAACATAAGATTTGTTTTTATAAATAAAGGGAGACCAAAAATGGATTATTTTTGGTGTCCAGGAAACAAGAAACTTCACGTATGGGCAAAAAGGGAAGGAGGAGGAAGAGGAAGAAGAAGAAGAGGAGGAAGGTAAGAAACCTTCAAATCAAGGTATGGAAACTAAATTTAAGTATGGAAATTGTGGATTTTAGCATGTTGGTACAAAAGACTGTGAGTATGGATTACTTTGGGGTTTTCCGTCGAACATTAATTGATTCCATCTCTGAGGTTTTGCTAGGCAAACATTCTAACTCTAGATTTAAAGGGAAGTTTGGTTGAAAAGCCTAGTTGATAATGAGTGGATATGGAATCCTTCACATTCAGGATTGTAAATTAGGTGAATTTTGATATGAATCACAGGATTCTTTGCAAATTAAAGTATTGTGGAGTTGTTGGGAGGGATTCCATGTTAGTTTTTGTTGAAGGATGTATTAGGAGTGATCTATGGATGAAATTAACTGAAAGGGGAGAAAATACACGATGCAGGCATTTCGGGTGAAGTGTGCGGTACGCCGAAACATGCCAGGCTACACTTTGGGTCCCCAGTCATTTTGGCCAATGTGTCTTAAGTACGCGTTGAACTTTATACGGTACACCTATTACTTATTTTTCCTAATGACCGAGTTTTGTATTTTGCCGTAACTTGCTCATTTCATCAGGTTGATGATTAAAGTAGCCAATTAAGAAGAGCTAAGACTTTAAAGGAAAATCAAACATCAAAAATAGATATAAATCAAATTCTAAAGTTCTAGATGGCCCCAAAATTCCATCAAAAGTGGGGCCGTATACAAGCCCAATTCACATCAGTCTTGAACATAGATAGTCGGGTTGTTTAGGCGTAACTTGGAGTTTTCGGTGCTCCGGGTGGGTGATTCAGTTGGAATAGAACCCTTAGAACCTTAACTTTAAATGAGTACAAGAGATAGTACAAAATATGATTAAGATCCGAAAAAGTAAAGTATTTCAAACTGTCTCGGGTAAAATCGGTCGAATGACTAGTTGGCATGAAAATGCCATAACTTTAGTTTGGATGATAGGTGGATTGATTCGATTCTGAGTAAAAGTAGATTAATGAAGAATAAGAATGCATGAAATGAATTGTGATTACATGCGCATCATACTTTTGATATATGAAAATACGATACATCATGAACACGTAATGTGGCTAAAAATGCCATATTACTTAAAATATTAAGTTTTGAACTCATATAATTATAAAAATGCCTAAGACCCGATTATTAAATGACCGGCACTCTGGTAGGTATGACATACGATTAGTACTTGGTACTCTGGTAGTGCTCGGCGCCACGAGTTAGTGCCCGGTACTCCCGATTGGTACTGGCACTCTGATTGAAATGCCCGGTACTCACATTTAGTCTTCTGGCACTCTTATCTGATAAATTACTCGACCTCCTATCCGTTAGTGCTTTCTTGGCCTCACAATTCGATACTACGAAATCTACTGCTTTGTGCACTCACAGCATGTCTTTATATAGTATCTTGGATACTTATTATCTTTACATGTCTTACACTTTTTTTAATGGCCCCGATGCAGGTATTACAACGGGTATATGATAATACTTTGAATAATGAATAAACAAACAAGGTGTATTTCTGCGTCTGCCAGTACCTGCGGTACTCCATCTGCGATCAGTTACCTTAGTACCTGCGGGTACTCCACGTATCGGATGGATACATGAGTACCTATAGAGTACTCTTAATTTGTTAAGTTACCATGCATGTCGATTAAGTTACGCCAGTACCTCACAGTCACTCCTGTGTCCCGATAGAGATTTTAGTACCTACGGGTACTCCCGTATCCGTAAAATAAGTATAAGTTTTGTATAAGTTCTGTAGTACCTACGGGTACTCCCGTATCCGTAAAATAAGTATAAGTTATGTATAAGTTCTGTAGTACCTACGGGTACTCCCGTATCCGTAAAATAAGTATAAGTTTTGTATAAGTTATGTAGTACCTACGGGTACTCCGTATCAAGTAAAAATAAATACCAAATTCTGTATAAAGTTACCTTAGTATCTCTGGAGTACTCCGTATCAAGTAAAATAAGTATAAGTCTATTAGTACCTATAGGTACTTTTGTGAAGTATAATGTGCAGTACCTGCCAGAGTACCAGTATCGAAATCTGAGAATGAAGCTCAGTATAAGATCCAAAGTCTGAGGATATGCTCAGTGAAATTTAGAGTATAAGATCAGAAAGCCTAGAATAAGTTACCTTAACTTTTGAGTATAAGATCGTAAGATAGTATACGCTGTAAGACGTAGCATAAGATCTAAAATACATTATCGAGTGCATGTCTTGAGTATAGAGTTAGTAAGATAGTATATGCTCTTATGTGAGACGTAGCATAAGATCGAGAATGCATGTCAGGGTGCACATGGACCGTTATGAGTTCTGTGAGACAAGTATAGGATTACGTAATGCAAGAGTATCGGATCAGAAATACAGAGTATGTGCTCAGAAATACGTTATAAGTTCCATAAGACCCGTTATAAGTTTAGTAGACATGTATAAGTTCGTATTATACATGCTTAAGATGAAATGCATGTATAAGTTCGGTAATACCACGTATAAGATCCAGGAAATGCTAGTATGTGTATACGATGAGCTTAAAGTCATCTATTTCTGATCCATTTTTACCATTTTGATTTTTAATGTAAAAATGAATAGTCAAGATGCGAAATATGAAGAAACTCACCAAATCATTATTTGCGGGAGGTATAAAAGAAAGAAGAAAATACGGTGGAAAAATCGGCCCAGCTAGCGGAGTAAAAAATCGGAAAATAGCGGGCGAAGTAGAAAGCAGCGGCTAATAGTATTTGCGATTTTGAGTTTTACGATCCGATTATGGTCGACATCGGGGGAAGGTGAAGGAAATTTGATGGTCGCAGCGGGGATCCCGAGATATAAGGCGGTGAGGATTGAGCGAAACATAAAGTGATGTCCGCGACATTCACGTGTGTCGCGACAAGGTTATTTATCGCGATAAGGGATGAGTCGTGACAAAGAGAATCGACTTGAAGCTATGACATGTTTGGAAGGATGGTGAGTTAAATGCTGAAGCGTATGTGGTGAAGTCGCGACAGAAGCAATAGTGGGGCCTCAGACATAAAAATTGATCTCAGCGACAAAGGATCGGGTTGCGACATGAGACTTGGCTAGTTGAAGGCATAAAGGTGAGCTGTATCGGCGTGAAGTTGATATTGCGACATCGAGGGCCTCCCGATTGAAGCCTC
>JAEQBH010009197.1:0-92119 GCA_016808115.1 Tetrastigma voinierianum
AAACAAATCTATTGTGTTATGGATTATTCTAGGTATTTACACATGTTAAAGTCTTTTATCACGTAATAAGAGTCGATCAGAAAGGTTATATGTGCAAAGAAATTTTATAGCGGAAGATGACACAACCTATTGTTCAAGATATTTGCATGATCATTGACAAAACATGATCGTGAAGAGAAGGTGTGTTGGCATGTCATTGCAAATAACATAACAAATGGAAGGTTTAAGCATTTTCAATGCATGAAGGGCATGCAATAGGAGAAGCAACACATCTAAGTGATTCTTAAGGCCAGGAGAAAGTGATCTCAACTTTTGACATTTATATCTGTGCTAAATGAATTAATGAGGAAGTGGCGCCATTTAGTTTGGAAATAAGATGATTGTTTGAATAAAAATTTATTTCAATTCTCATGTGAAATGTAATTTAAGTCTTTATGAGCATCATAAATTACAAATCTTTTATTTTTAGATAAACACAGGCATAATCTATAAGGGCTAAGTCACCAAGCGACATAGTACTACAAGATGTAGATTTGATTACCATGAGAATTCATTAGGTTGTTTGAAGAAACGTGGCAGTACATTCTGCTATATACGCTTTCATATTATCTAATAAACATGGCTTTTATATAATCTTATATTTTAGTCGATAGGTTATCTAAAATACGACATGGAGATTTGCCGTTCTAAACACACATACCACTATCAACATCTAAGTGGATTAAGTATCAGTTTTTGTATTATAAAGATACATATTAATGGAGTTGGATTCTGAAGAAACGAGAAAAGAAAAAAAGACTCTGAATAGTGGAGTTATTGTAAATATTGAGGTCTACAACTTTGCAAATTGCAAGAATCTGAACTTTACAATTTAAATCCATGTTTCTTCTCACTACAGGTCTGTGAGCATGAGTTAAGTAACATTACCTTAGTGGAAACATAAGTTATTTTATTAAGTGTGATATATGTTGGGATGTAATCAACATTGGAAGAGGATAAAAGGATTAATACAGATTCAACGTGTTTCAATTTTTAAGCATTACCATATGCATAGATTGAACCATTTGTGCCACATTATCAAACAAAATAAGTCTTTTTGTAAATTCTGGCACACTATTGTAAGAAGCCCAAAATGAAGGGTTTATGAAATGACAGAAGTATCTTGATACAACACTTCATAGTCAACATGATGTGCGTGACTTTGCAGATGAATGATTTAATTAATTGGGGAAAGAAGTGATATTCTAAAGGATAAACTATCCAAACGGATGTTTCTACTACTCATGACAAAGGCACGCATTATTGAGTGAAATACAATGAATTTTATTTATGATGAAGGGATATGAATGTTATGTAGATTAATCATACTAGTAAACACATAAATATATATTATTTGATATATACATTTTAATTTATTCCACATATTTATTTGTATGCTAACTTATTTATATTTCTGTTTTATAAATTACTTTATTATATAGGAAATGTCTCCTTCGAAGAGGAATTTTAAGAAATTGTCTCCAGGAGGATGACTCGGACAATCACAATAGAACATGGAACACAACCACTTCCTCTCTGTGTGTTTGGTGATTTTGGTCTTTAGATCTTTGGGTCAAGCTGGTATGTTTAAGATAATTATGTAGAGAAAGAAACAGCTTTTATGGCTTATATTTATTGTTTTACAATTTGTTTTAAAAATTCTCAAATAGCTGAAATCAATTTATTTAATGAATTTTATATAAAGAATAAATTATGTTTCTTATAATATATTCTTTACTTTTTTAGAATGTTCTCTAACGAAGAGAATATGTGACCCCAACGTAACATGGGATTTACTTAGCATAGAGCACAGCGAAAAAAAAATCAACACATTTCAATACAAGAGGCTAGAGGATTGACTTTTATCATTTGACACGGCCAGAACTTTCTAATTACACATGGGGACATTGGTTGATCCGACCTGATCTATTACCTAAATCTGATTAACATCATAGTTATATGACTGGAAGATCTTAAAGGAAGACTTTGAGCCTTGACCTTAGTATCATCAATTACTATTCATCTAAATTATAATATTGTTTGCAAATGATACCTCTTGATTATATATATGACTTTTTCATGGAAATATAGGAAATAATAGATGGATGAAACCTTGGAAGAGCTACATTACATGTTTCATATTGTGGAAATCTGTTCGAGAAAGTTATAGAAATAAGATGAGAAGGCCAATGTAACTACCATATAATACGGATGGAAACATGGAAATATAGGAGAAATATGACTTATTTCATGAAATATGGAGAAATATGAAATGGATGGAAACATATAAGAGCTACATGTTAGCTTCATATTGTGAGAAATCTATTGGAGTTGCAGAAATAGATGGGAGGCAAGTATTATAACCCTTATAATACCACAGATGTGAAGAGGGTTTGTGTCCTGAACCTCCCTTGCTCGGATGATGAATGGAGGTGGCTCGACATTTTAGGGCACACAGGTAAAAGATAAACATAATACGAAAAATTTCATATAGTGTATCTTTCATACTCATCTTCAAATAAAATCATATATTACATTCTTGATATATCTAATTTAATACTTCATTTTTAATGCTTTATTATGTTTCAAATGACTATATGGAGTGATATTGCTCTTTTAAATTGATGGGATGAAGCGGAGTATGACTGGACAAAAACAAGTCATAAAGCATACATCGGGGATCTAAAGGACATGGCTCCGTCATGACATGAATAAGTAGAAAATTTATTGTCTGTCGCGAATTTTCTTTAGCCATCAATAGTTCATAGAAAACTAATTATTTTACTTTTGTAGAATAGAGCACAAAAAATGAATGGTGATCCTAGCTGATCATAATAGAGTTGAGATATTTGTCTTAACACATACAAAAAAAGATGGGACACCTTTTGATGATCGTTCTAAACAGATCATGGTAATGAAGTGTCTAAATTTTATAATACTTGTATTTCAATCATAGCTACATACTAAATTATTTGTGAAGTCTAACAATTATTGTTGTTTTTTGTAATATCAAGATCAATTTGAGCAATTACTATCCCAACCTAAAGGGATGTCTTGCTATTCTATTTGCTTCTACTACTTATGCATCATGTATTAGCATCTGCATGTGGATGACATATATCTTAGACATTGGGTGAGAGAGACATGGAACGTGTTAGGGCTATGGTTTGGGAAGGTGTTACTCTACCTTGTGAGTCTTTGGTAGCATTGATGGAATAATCGAGATCTACTTTATCAACACAACTTGAAAATGTCAAGGGATGCTTTAGGTTGCGCAGGGAGCAAAGTTCACAATAACAGCTTGAAACAATGTTGAGAAGTTGAGAGCAGTTCAAGGAAGACACAAGAGAGCTGATACGAAGAGTTTGCAGTGGAAGAGTTAGCAGAGTAAAAGGTATAGCACAACTGGGAGGCTCCATAATGATACAACGAATTTCAACAAAGGTATTAGTAGACTTGCATTATCTATACATTTATATGATACATTCTCCTCAATTTTTTGGATTTTATTATTGACTAATATCAGATGTGGTTGGTTTGTTGACTTTATTACATTATATGATAGAATGTAAAACCTAATTTGTATTTCTTTTATTATTTTTGTCATATTATGTTAGTTTTGCAACATATAACAAGGATTAATTTATTCACGATATATTTTATTTTTAAATTTTGAATTTAATTGTTGATTGGGCATACATAGATTTAAAAGATTAATTACATTTGTATAGTTTGGAAAATAAGTCTATAAAAACTAATTGTTTAAATGTAATAATTTTTAGTACGATCAAGCACATGGGAAGCCATATGAATTCCATTTTTATCCTGATCATGACAAAAGCTATGACGAATGACGACAAATAAGCTTCGACAAAGGGACATTTTTAGTCACTGACCAACATGAAAATGTTATTTAAAGTACCTTTTAGCCATGGTTTTATCTTAATTAGAGTAGCTAAATGTTGGCACTTTTAGCCACGATTTTTCTCATCTTTATTTATTCATTCTGATCGGGGTGTCTCAATTTGACTTCCCCAAATCGACCAGCGGGAATACTACCGTGAATGTGGAGTGACTGACATCTCTCGAAAGCGGATAGAGTCTCTTCACTTTGTGCGGGGTGCTCTACCCATAGTACGCACTACCTATCCCAACATCATGATGACCACACAAAAGTCTCGCGCCATCTGATTATATGGTGAGTAAAAATAACCACTTGGGCCTTTTTGTGTAATACTCATGACTACTATATCCAACCCAAATCCCTTTACATGGTTTCAAGAGTGTAGTACAGTCCTTTCTTATACAACATACACTAAAATTTATAAAATTCTAATACAGCACATACAAACTGTCTTTGCAAAGCCACAACCGACTTTCTTCAAATCGGACTGGATGAAGTAGTCTCTCGCCGCTCACATGCAGAAAAATAATATCCCTCGACAGGGGTGAGCTAATACTGGGTAGTGGAATCTGTTGAGTTTACTCTCACACCTAAATTATGTGCAATGCTCAAAGTAAACACACATTCAAGAAAATTCGTGATCCTACTTAAGATAACTAAATGATAACCATGTCCGACTCTCACGACTCCTCACTTGCTAAACATGTTGTGAGAAAACATCTTTTTCAAAACAATTCTTGTTGTTTTTTGAAGAGCCTCACTCTGCATTGGTAAATATGTTGGAGATTTATATTCAGGCGAATGTGTTGGAGGAGCCTTCAAGGAAAGCAGTCATAGTCCTCATCAGAAATGATCGACCAGGAGTCTCTGACCATTCCAGAGAAGAATTCATATCTTAATGAAATTCCTTTCAAAAAGCGTTTTGGTTTCTTTTCAATTTTCATGTCATGCATTCCTGCAATTTCCCAAATGACTACACTGATTACATAAAATTTGCATTATGTCATTGTTCACAATATATATATACACAACACATGCAAATATATCATCATATGCATATGTTACACATAATTTAAATTACCACAAAGCCCATGTTATGCAATTTCTCAATACATTACACCAAAATTAGCTCATGGGTACTAATTTAACAAACACCAGAAAACATTCGAAATTTGAATTACTTTCTGACCATACTGTTTCACAAAATTTGATTTTCTGTGTCACTATCTAGCATGAATGATGAAACCCTCAGTCCTTGAAACTTTATCAAATGCAATATCGGTTTCATAGTGAGCCAGATTTTTATAACTTGAACTTTCCAAACTATACACACATCACAATACAATTTATTTCTGAAATTACAACACAAGAACACAAAACAGCCCGGCAAAAGCCCATTCTCAGTTTGCTTTCGAATGGTCCTCATGGAATTCTCTTTGCCGGTTCGAGCTTTGGGACGATCAATAACTACTCATGAAGCCTCAATCATAAACTCAAGCATCATAAATACACTTAAACAAAATTAGCAAAACTCAAGTAGGATAGAGCCTACACTCACGGAGTTTGTGAAAACTCCTCAAATGCGAGTCTTTGTGTTCGTTTGCCTCATTGCGTGGAACCACTTGCTTCTTATCTGGAAGCCAATTAATGATCGGATGTGGAAACCTGAAGTCTCTCACTCTCACTCACAAGAGCCAATACGGACCTTCCTGCATCTCCTCCCTCTTCATTAACCACCTTTTTAGTTGTAGGAGGCAGAAGCCTTTATTGGACTTTTGTCTAGTGCATCATTAAACTTTCCATTAATGACATCACGTCCTTCTTTCACAGTTTTGACACTTTACTATCCTGAAGCGATCCATTTCCATCATTTTCTCTACTCATGCCATAAATAACATTAATACATGTTATATAGTGACTTTAGTCACATCATGTGGATTTCTGACACGAAGCGCAATGCCTCAAAGCGTGCAAATTCAGGCTATCTTCAAAGGAATTCTCCGAGTTAAGACTGGCTTGGTTAGAAGGCGATTCAACGTTGAAATCCGTTTGATCATCAGAGATCTAGAATAAATTTCTAATTTTTGCGAGGCGTTACAGATTTACTTTTCAAATTAGATTTTCTTGAGTCTTGTTCTCACGCCTATTAAAAGAGATTTCGTCTGAAATTACGGACAATCCATCTTCATGCGTACTGCGGCGTGCATACTGTGCATGTAAGCTAAGATCATTGCAAGATTTAAACAAGCCCCAAAGCCTTGCGTCGTACGTGTCGCGGCAACGAGGAAAGGGATAAATTGCCTTTATATCGATGTCACTGCTCTCACGTTGGCTCCTCACCCCACTTCTGAGTGCCTCCGCGGCACCTGCTAGCCTCTGCGGTCTTGGTAGCAAAACTGATCCACGGTATCAAAATGCGCATTGATTCACCTCTCGAAAGGTCCCATCGAGCCAACTATGTCCGTCCCCCGATCACCAGCGAGGCGAATCTTGGTATGCTTCGAACGTGGGCGGTAAAATACCTGTGGACTTTTTTGACATCTTTGGCGGTAAATCCCGACGATCTGCGGTGGGCACCTCTCGAAGTATCTCAAAAGCCAGGGCTCAAACCTGGTAGCTTCTGTAACTAACAGACCGACCACTCCTCTCTTGGGCGCATCTGCCTTCATAAAGAAAGCAGCAGTCCCCAACCTAGAACTCCTGGGGTCGGCGTCACGCATCAACATAGCATACGCGGTTTGAGGCTTTGAGAAAGGCGTTGGCATTATCAAACTTTCACACCTTCTCGGTGTCTCCCCAATGGGATCGGGACCGAGTGATGAGGCGCTCTCCACCTCGGTCGACCTAAGCGGTGACTTCCACGGCCTCCGCACAATGCCTCGCTATGTGTTGCCATTCGTGTCTCTAGCGATAACTATTGTTGTGAATGAATTCCACCAAGAACGGTGGCACACCATGGCTACCCACCTTTTCGCTGATCTAAGGATGCATGCGCGATAGCATGTCCTCGACACTGTATATAAACCATCTGACCCGTGTGACCTACCTGACTCCTTCTTGAAGTGTATGGCGATTGCCGGATCGCGATCGGTTGGTGAATCAATGGTTGAAAATCAGTATCAGTCTGTAACCATGGGTGTCATCGAAAGACCACTGCGTCTGAGCAACATTGATCTGTTTCCGAGGGAGTTGCATCGAATCTGAGATGTTCAGATATTGTATCATTCTGAGCTCTAGTTGTATGTGATTGGTTTGTGAGACTCATGTCGTTTATTCTAGTCGCCAAAACTACATAAACCAGCTGAATCTGTGTGAGATGACGTGGGCGGGCATGTTTCATCTGAGGCGACATGGCATATTGTTACGCTGGAACTGCACCACAGTTTGGGATTTGCTTTGCAGGTTATATTTTTCCGGTTTAAGGACTCTACCGGGTCTTTGCGGTATACTGGGGCCCGGGACACCACCTGCCCATGGGGACATGTTACCCACCACGAAGTCGGGATACCTCCAGTTCTGCTGCACCCTGAGCCTTGGGACAGCCTTCCGGTCACCACGTTGTGAAGTGGGACTGGATCCAGATCTGTTACCTCCAGAGCTTTGGACCTCCGGTCTCTTGACATTACACGGGCATTAGGACACCGAACCTCTACCCTTTGAAAGTCAGAATGCATCTTTAAAATTACCCTTTCGTTGGGATGACCTCTCGATATGCCATTTTAGTTTTGGGACGTTTGCTCAGTGATTATCCTTCCCTTTCACTGGAGAACCTCGCCAGGAGACCTAGAGCTTTGTGCCTCTGTACTTTGCCAACATATTGTTCTCGCTGTTATTTCTGGATCAGACTGGGATGTTCAGCGGAAAAACAACTCCCCAAAGGCCAAACCAACCACTCATCAAGAGCAGTGGTGGGCAAACCATAAGTACCACCTTTGACTTCCAAGTTAACCGTGTGGGTTGGCTGATTTACGTGACTTTGTTTCAGGAGATCACTCAGGCGACGGGAAGCGGTGAGATCACGGGGTCAACTGTGTCCGACTATCTGGTCGGACTCTGTACCATCACCGGGAAGGGCATCCCGTCAGCTACCGGGACGTTCTGACGATCCGTCACGCGGATACCATGATCAGATAGAACTGGGCGTCCCGAACAAGCGCTCTCGGATGAATCTGCGATGGTGAAACTTACACCGCCAGGCGCTCGCGTGGTTTCATTTGACACAATGGTTACCTCTGCAGGCGATACAACTCTGCTGCGCGTTATCGACAGAAGCCAACCTCTCAGCGTCTTGCGCATTGAAATCCAGCTATGATCTGTGCTATTGACAGTCTGTTTTCGGAGCCTCCCATTTCTTGAGTGCTTTTATGTGACATTTAGAGACCGACGGTTTCCTCATTTGTATTTTAGGGGTGTGGAGGGGATGACCTTTCTTCTTTGATTCTGATAAGCTGGGATTTGTGTGTCAAGATCACTGGGATCATCTCTCTGGGCGATCAGTCTCGCTATACATTTATCATTTCAGCTGTACCATCTCCCTTGCAGGCAGACCAGATATACGATCTATTACTGATTCTGACTTTGTTGCAGTAGAAGTCTTTGCTCTTCAGACATTCAGAGACAGCACCTTTTTACTCCGGGATTACTCAGGTGCTCATTGTCTACTCTGATGATGGACAGGTGTGTCCATATGGGTTCTTGTCCTCTTGACGAGATCCACCCGTCCCCAGAATGGGTTGGCACGAGCATTCGTGGATCTCTGTATGGCGTAATCTTGCTTGCTGCTCTAAGGTAATCATCAACAGACTGAGTGAACTGCAGATCATGCCATGTCCATCGTTGAGTCATAACCTACTTATTCCCAGGACTATTACCTTGGCACACCTCATGATAATATTTGGAAGCCCTTTTGTTTGAGACTCTTGAGCTCAACCTGTCAGCAACTCTGAGATCCGGGATCTGTTGCCATTCCACCGCGCCGCGGGACTCCTTTCCGCGACGTGGACCAACTTTTGATCGCGACGCGGGGTTTGTTCTCAGTTTCGCACGCTTCGATCTTCCGTGGCGTGACCGTTGCGCGCCGCCGGATCTACCGCACTATGATCGCCGGATGATGACGCTATTTAAAATTTCGGAACGCGTACAAACCTACGCTACGGTCGTTTGCCGGCGTACTTTATTCCGCGCGTTCTGTGCCGGGATCTGCGAAGTCAATAAATGGTGATGATGCGGTGAATGACCAACCGCACCGTGAACTTCTTCTCGATACTGTTGCGTTTACGAGTTCAAGTGGCGGACGTGAACTTGATCTTGACATCTCTGTTTCAAACTTTGACAGATTACTCGCCTTTTCCGAATATGGATTGACCGCCGCCTGCGCGTTTTGATGTCTGTGGGAACGGATGGTTCCTTATAGAATCGTTTATTCCGGGACGTGTTGGCCTTGGGATGCTCAGTTTCAGTTTTGTGTTTCATGACTTTTAACTGCGTTTGTTAGTTAAAGATTAAGATTGCAGTGATGACGTTGTGACAGTTATCTTTGGTGACTGGAAGCGGTGTTTAAAGTGAAGAACCAGATAAAAGCGGTGGGTTTTCAGCACCGACTGAGTGACAAGTGGGCACGATTGTGGCGTTAAGTATGGCGGAGCATTTGGGATGTGTAAGTCTTTATAAACATTTACATCAAGCCATATCAAACAAACATAAGTATTAATTTCAATGAAACCAGGCTGTGATGTCTTCAAAGTTTTATTTAACATTCCCAGAGATCATTTCAGGTGTTATGTCAGATCCTCTGAGTGCTGTTTTTGTCTGATACATCTGCATTGGGATTCATTACATGACCCATTGGACCATATCTTATCATTGATCCACTTCTCGTTACATTCATTATTCCTCTTTCGACCTCAAATTGAATAGATCAGTGTGGAGCTGGTTCTTCTGGATCTCACGCTCTTTGCATCCCCAGCCGCGACCGCGTTGTGAACGACCGCATTTCACGATGCCGAGCTGGATCGCATTCCCATCGCGCAGGCTGCGGCCTTCCCGGCCGGCGCCGACTCGCGCGGCGCTTCCGAGCACCACCATCGATGTTGTAACGTTACGTAAGCCGTCGTTGTTGCCGCGTGACCACGACCGAATGCTTCGTATTGCGTATTCGAAGACGCGGCTGGCCATCCGTTTTGTTGTCTTTGGCCGTTTCTCGTTGACTAACGACCACGGTTATTAACTATTGGTACTTTCTATTTCGGGCGCGACGATTAAAAATAATGTTCATAATCAGTTCTTTATTTATATATACTTCTATTAGAATTACATGTTTTTTCATTTTTTAGAATACTCAGTGGGGTTTATAAAAATTTTATTTTGTATATTACCAGGTTTTTACTTTATGACGTAGAATAGTACTTTTTCTCCAACCTCTTGGGTAATTAACCATATTTACTTCCATGTTTATTGGATCTTGTGCATTCTTGTTCAGTTATGGTTCAAACTTAAATTATTAATTTGTTTCGTATCATAAACTTGAATGAATTGCCAAGACAATTTCTTTTGTTCTTTGTTAGTTATATATATAAAGCTTAAAATTATTTTCTATTTCAAGTTATCTGTTTGACAATCACTTTCATCGTTTGCTGATGGTTTATTATAATTTAAATTCGCTTTGTTCATCAGTTGCGCGATCTTTATTGTTTGTTACATCGTTCATTCAGTGCGTCGGGCGGGATGACAGATCATTTTTCAGCTTTAAGCATGAACATATCTTTGTGATGATTTTCACCTACACGAACCGCAGCTAAGCTTGAACCTGAGCATTGATGTTTGGTATACCTACCATTCTGTCACAGAACGTTGAGGCACGTTCAATCTAGGTCGTCCCGTTGGCTTCTGTCGACACAAAATGTTCAAATGAATGACCGGGTGACGAAGCATCTCTCCGCAAAGTGAGACGGGTCTTCTTTTGTCACGGGAGCTCTACCCGTAGGCACTTTTCACGGCATCTGACCTCAACAATGACCACCGCAGGGATTACTCATATAGGACCAACAATGTGAGATCTTTTAAAATGACCATATGGGCCCTGCATTAATAATCTCTGCAGCAGCTATATCAACGAAATATACTATATGGTTCAAAGAGTTAATTTTATCACTCTTATACAACATACACTAAAATTTAAATTCTAATACATGCATACAGGCATTCTGAGAAAAGCTGGCATACAGACTCAGCTGAATCGGACTGCGGGATGAAGTGTACCATGCACCTTCTTTGTCTTAGAAAATAATAACTCTTAAAATGAGGGGTGTTAATCCTTTCGATGATGGAATCAGTACTAAGTGGAGTTCTTTCCACTTTAAGTGCGTATCTGCAATCTTTCACAAGTAAACACGTTCAAGAAAATTCGTGGTCTGTGATGTCTAAATGATCAACCCGTATCCACGACCTCTCTGACTCCATAAACTTGCTAAAGCCATGTGAAAACATCTTTCAAGCGCCAGTTTCTTGTTGTTTTGAAACTATACTACCGAAATCATCGGTACAAAAATATCAGGATTTACTCCAGGAAATGAAGATGTGTTGGAGAATCTTTCAAAAACAGTCATGTGTTCCTCCTTTGTCAAGAGGAAATATCATTGGACAAATCTCAGCCATTCTCGGATTCATCTGTGAAATTCATTTTAACGAACTTTAGTTTTCTTTCAATTTTCATATCATGCACTCACACAATTTCTAGACTACCCAGTCACGTATGAAATCGTTATATCATTCACTTTAAATATATATATCATATGGCATTACAGGAAATATATAAATCTGTTAACGTATATTCGTAATTTAAATTACACAAAGCATGTTATGCAATTTCTCAATGCATTACTTTCAAAATTAGCTCATATGGGCCTAATTTAACAACAAACAATTCAATTTGAATTGCTCATATACAATTTCACACTGCAGAATTTTTGATTTCGTGTCACTATTCCGCGATGACGGTGAAACCTTGGGTCCCGCTGTTCATCCAAATACCAATATCACAGTTTCACCTTGCGATGAAATGTATAACCATTTAAGGCCTCATACATCACAATACAATTTATTTCACAAATTACAACACACAAACACCTAACAGCCCATAAAGCGTGGTACATCAAATGGATTATATAAGTTCAACACGCCGGTTCCAAGCTTTGGGAGTAGGCCAGGCGCTGTTCTGCTCGTGGCCTCAGTCAACTAAAACATCTATAATGCAGCCAAACAAGAGTGTACAAAAACTCAAACAGGATAAGAGCCTTCCACTCTACGGTTTATGTCAAAACTCCTCCAAATCCTAGTCTTCTCTTTGTTGCCTCCATTAGTGTAGAACAAGCTTTGCTTCTTGTTCAGATGAATTTCGACCCGATTTGGGATGCCACGGAAACAGTGAGAAGTCTCACCGTTCTCCCTCTAGACCCAATCTGGACCTTCACTGCATCTCCTCCCTCTTCCCACGTTTTCTTTTCCCCTTTTTAGTTGTAGGAGACGGCGCTCTTTGGACTTTTTGTCTATTATCATTTAAACTTTCCATTCTTGGCGTCTATGTAGCTAACTCTGGTTTGACATGATATCTCGGCCATCCATTTCATGTTTATCTCATCTGTCCTTTCTCATGCTGTTAGTACATGTTATAAGTGACTTTCATCACATCACATGTCTTTAAAACTACGAGATGTCTCGGCGGTAAATTTGGTATCTCGGGTCGATGGGGGTCGATGTAAGCATTGAATTTGCGTGAGATGATTCTAACGGTGAAATCCGTTTCATCGGCGTCAGATCTGAAGAACAAATTTTGGATTTTACGGGAAATTATGGTTTTACCATTTTTCGAAATTTGAATTTCTCGGGTCTTACTGCTGGTAGTGACAAAAAATGTATACGCCTTTTAGGCTTCACGTCCTATTTTTGTCATGGTTCTTAGTTGCTGAAGCCGTGACTAAAAAAATGGACCATATAGTCACGATCACGTGAAACCATGACTAAAACCTTTACTTCGTCTACTATTTAGCGATGATGTTTGTTCGCGGTTTCATAAAATGTGACAACAAGTTTTGAATCTGGGTTAGATTGGTGACCAGTTTGGTGACCGATGACCTAAATCACAAATTCTAACATGATCACATATCCCAAATATAATTTGTGTGATGATCAGTGATGAGCTTGGCAAAAAATCAATTTATCATGAAAGATCGGAAGCGTATTTGATGCTGGAGTTGAACTTCCATTAAGAGACATTTATTGAGGGTAATCTTCTCCATGAGAAGGAAGATGTCTGGCAGATAATTGATTGATATGTTGTTAAGCCAGTTTATATGAAAAGTTCAGCATATAAACTGGACTTGTTGAAGATCGCACAACATAGGCCCCTTAGGGCATGGATGACAGGAAGTTGACTTTTATGTGTTATTTGGAAAATTCATAAGTCTTAAAATGGAGAATTGTTAAATATTTCTGAATTTTGTGTGGCATTTGAATTAAAGCATTTCTCAAATATTTTGGGAACTTGGTTTGAAATAGAATTTTTTGTGAGATTTGTGGTGGTGATGGAGGGTGAGGGTTACCCAGAGCTGTTGAAGGCCCAACAGTGATCCTAAATGTAAGGATATACGAGGGGCATTGCCACGTGGTATGGAGCTTGTCGATTAGTGACTTGGTTTTGATCTAAGGATTTATATGTGTATATATATATTATGGGTGTTTTTTGGATTATATGCAAGAGGCTTAATCCTATTCACGAGTAATATTCTTGTAAATTTCTATGATCTTGTTATTTTTAATGTTCATTCTCTTCCAATTTACTGTTTATTTTACAGTAATTTTGAAGGAATGTCCACAAATGTTGCATGTTTGTCTAGAAATGTCATCTTTTGCCAAGTGAAACGAAGAAACGCCAATGCTGGACTTTTCAGCTCGATTCACAACGAGGACACGATAAGTAAACTTAACCATGAGATATTTTGAAGACTTTGGATGAGGTAACATCCCTTTCTCTCACTATCAAGTACCATAATTTAATATTTCTTTTTCTTAGTATTATTTGGAAATTTTTCTTTCCCCAATTGTAAATTATTTAATGCGATTTCATCCTAGCATGTGGAATCCAGGAGGTAAACATTGCGATAGACCAGTTATGTCCGCCTTCAGCTAAATTATGGCACCTGGAAGTGGACACACTCTGCTGACTCTTTGTTAAGATCCCGAAAAAGAAAATGATGTGCTCATTTCTTAGATATGTGTTTGGAGAACAAACCTTCCAGAACAATCAAAATGAAATTAAGTGACAAGAAAGCAAGTAAGGACCTGCTGAGGATGTGTTTAATGCTTTGGTTCCAGCCTCAATAATTCTCTTGGAGATCTCTCAGCATGATATATATTAGTCTTTTGTTGCCAGTAATCTTGAAGGTTTTTGTTTTGTTTAGCAAGCATCCTCATATTTTGATAGTGTTAAACAATAGTCAACTTGATGGCTTTGGGTTTAGCTTTATTATTTGTAAAATATTGGCTAAGATTTAGTTTTAACTATAAATATCAAGTATTGTTTGAGTAATCTTGTTGAACAGAGACAGACAGACAAGCTACGAAGTCTATTACTCATTTAAATCGCCATGAGTCTTGAATGTCATAAGGTCGAACCGTGAACTCTGTCCAAACACTCTTGAGCTTCCAAAAATTCGATCTTAAATTAAATAATCTGACAATCATAAGCTGAGTTTATAAAATTTGGATTTAATATGAATATCAGAGCTTTATGATAGTTATCTGATTAAGAAACTACATTATTTTTAGCTGCTTAGACTTTGGGAATTTTTTTGTTGATATTATTCATTTAATTACAGCATTGTATTATTTCCTTTTATAGACTTATTTTTGTAGACTCAGGCTATCAGATCTCCCTTCTGCCCCTTTATCAGCGCAGGCCATAGATGCATCGCTGGATTTTCGATCTGGTTGAGAGAAAAGACGGAGGCAACAAGCTGAAGGGACAAATGGCAAAATCAAGGGGCTTTGGATACAAGCAAAGGCCAAAGTTGCACTCACCTGATACCACCTCGAAGTCAAGTTTTCAACACTGTAGGACCCAGATCAACCCCGCTGTCACAAGGATACGTGTCATCTAACAATTGGGTCCGACATGCTATAAAAGGCTAGCGAATTCTCCTAGTTTTGCACCATCGGATTCAAAACCCAAATTAAGATGTCTCCTACTTAATTGCTAGTGTTGTTGGTTGGGTTGGGTGGATTCTCCACCATATAACGCTGATGCCTCAACAAACATTCAGAAGCCATACTTGGGCACAAGCCTCAGGTGGCAAAACCACCTCCAGACCTTTAAACTAAACCCCATTTGAGAAACCACCCAAGGGAAGCCACCCATTTTGAAAAAACCTCCCAAGGGAAAGCCCCACCAACAAAACTGTCTCAGTTCGAAAAACTGTACTGAGGGAGAAGCCACCACCAAGCAGACGCCATCCTGGACTGAAAAAGAAACCTCCCAAGGAAAAGCCACCACAGAACACAAACAAACCCCATTGCCTCCCAAGAGCCTCCCAAGTTTACAAACCAGTTCATTCAAAAACCTCCCAAGAGGAGAAGCCACTCCTGAACTACAAGCCACCAACCCAGGTGTCGGCCACCCTAAGGAGAGAAGCACCCACCACATTATAGTCTTTGATCTGGTCACCCTGGCTAGAATACTGTGAAGAGACTTTATACAAGTCACCTCGGAAGATTAAGCCTCCTTTAACTCCAGCTACAGAAGTAACCAGCTCCTGGAAAGAAGCTGTAACTCCTCCTTACAAGCCACCCCCACAAGCCTCCTTCCTCCCACCATACAACTGGTGATGAAGCTTTATCAGTATGAGAATCGAGTAAAATAAGGCTGATACGTTTCACGTATTATCTTTTCTTGTTACTCATACATATGCATGCAGTGTTATATATATATATATATATAGACCTCATGTCGCTCTTTTTTAGAAACTTTGACGCGAGTTAATTATTGTAGTAGTCTGTCTGTCCCTTGCTTGTAGTTGATGAGCATTGGGACACTTATATCAATGATATTGAGTGCTATTTATATTCAGCTTTCTTGAATGTATCCAATACGTCTGTTATTATCGATGCGTACACTGTTTGCATTGAGAGGAACATTCTGCCATGCTTAGCAGGAATTAGACCAAGTACGCTTTCATTGAAAAAGAATATTGAATTAAGTTTCTCTGCAATTATTCATGGGATTCATGATTCTTAAGAAGATCACTATTGATTTGTGTGTGAAAATAGGTTATAAGGAAAGTTGTTAAACAATTCTAATACATTATAAGAAAGAAAAATTCATGTATAATTTAGAGATAAGTATAAAGTCTATATGATGAAGCAAAATGTGATAAAGAAGTCAGCTTTAAAAAAGAACATCTCTCAAAGGCAGTAAGCCTAACCTTGGAGGGTTATAGGTTAGTCACTTGGGGCATAAGGAGGAGTAACTAGGTTCAACTCATAAGTGGAACAAATTGTATTCAATTATAGGAAAGTTGTTGACAATTCAATACATTTATAAGAAAAAGAAAGAACACAAATGTATAAATTTAGAGATAAGTATAAAGTCTATATTTGATATAGGTAAATATCTTAAAATAAGGTCATACAAAAGGTATCACAAAGGCCAGTAGGCCTAACAAGGGACACAAATGTTGACAATACAGGCACTATAAGGAGAGGAGTAACAGGTTCAACTCATAATTGGAACAAATTTATTAATTTCAATTATATAACAAAATTAATGTTCCATATATATATATATAACATATATATATATATATATATATATATTATTTTATTTTATTTTTACAGTACAAAATTTTGACCCTAGAGAGCCCTAATATTTAGGTTTTTTAAGAAGAAAATGCATGCCATTATCTAGAGGAAAGGAAATTATAACATTGGCCGCACCATAGGTTTAGTAATTCATGGGATAAAAACACACAAATATATGTCGATTCATTAGTGTGCCTTTATGTATCCTACGAGAAGGAAGGTGAAACTTTCACTAGCTTGTAATGGTTTCATAAGAAAACTATTTATAATAACTTTAGTATGATAAAATTATAAAAATACCATTAAACCCTACATTGTACATATAAATCAAGAGGCCACATGCACTACTCTTTCTGGATCAATATAATATGGTTTTTTAGCAAAGAAAATCATATATACATGAGAATTGGAATCTCCCTTCTTAGTTTGACACCAACCCACGCACTGTTTTGTTTTTAGTTTTCTGGTTTATCAGGGGTAATAGAGACGGTGGAATGAAATTAAATCAAGAGGCCAAAAGGGATCTCACTTTCAGTGTTAATTTATTTTATTATGGAACCACAAGAACAGGCAGTTTACCTTTTCCAACTATTCGTTACTGGGCCCATTTGAAGCTACGCGATCACGTAAGGTATATTAATTTCTGTGAAAGATTTCCAGAACAAATCTTCCCGAAGACACATAAGATGATATCATGACTGGCCAATATTTATAATATTTGTTTTAGACAGAGCCCGAAGAGACATGGAATAGCCTCAAATTCTGCTAAAATTAGTCCTCCACCCTTCAAGGGGACTAAAGAAAAAAGCAAAAATATAATCTATGATCATTAGTTTTCAATATTGATTTAATGAACTAAAATATTTAGATTTTACTCTTTAGAATTTTACTAGCATTCATAAGTTGAAACTAAAGAAGTGGCTCAATGCTACATCACTCAAGTAGATTCTTAATGTGCTGCAGTCGTTTGTCAACCTCAATATTAATATCCATGTCTCCATAGAGAGGAAAACAGAGCAGCAGATCTGTTGAGGTCTGCAGCCTACAGGAAAGGTGTTTGCTCGTATAGAAAGCTGACTTTAAAGTAAAAGAACCGAATAAATCATATGCAGCTGAAAATCAGCGGAAATTTGTGACGTAGCTGCGGAGAAAACAAAATAAGGGAAAAAGTTGTGATCACACTAGAATGGTCAAGTTTGCCTTCTGTAGGACCCATATCAAGGTATTACGTGTCTCAGTCATGGTTTGCACGAACGTATCACGTGGGTGTTGGAGTGCAGTCACTCTAAAAATACTGCAAATTTAACTTTTAAGAAAAATATTGTTTAAATCTTTAACTTTTCAAACTTTATGAAAATTATATCTTAAACAAAAAAAAATTGTTATTATTTAAATATACCAACTTTTATTTTTAATTGATTCTCTAGTGTTCTGATAGCAGACTTCGTCTTTCTAGCAGCTTAAATACAACCCTACTATTGGCAAATACAAACAATGTTGTTTTGTATTAATGAAAAAAAACCTTTCATCTCTCTCTCTCTTCTTTTCAGGTCAACAAACAACATGTGTTTGAGGGCATTTTATTGTTCAAAACTCGTCGTTCAAAGCATTAAATACACTAAAACGATCATTTGGTGACTTGGTTTGATGCCTCAGTGGTACAAAACAACATCTGGATGATTTTGTATTGATGTATTTATTTACCACGTGGGAAAGGGTTTGGAGATTAATTGGAAACAAGGTTATTTGGGAATTAAAGACATCAGTTAAAATGAAAAGTTAGTATATTCGCTCTAACTATTCAAGATATATTCTGATTCTAAAAGGTCGAGAATTTAAACGACATTTCCATTCTTTATCCTTGCCTCAAACATTGGGCTGGTTATTTTCAAGTTCATCGTTATTGAAGTCATGTCAATACGAGTATTATTATTCTAATGTGATGAATTAAATCTGAATGTAATTACTAAATAATAGTGTGTCAATCAATAAATTCAAATACGACTTAATTAATTATTAAATAAAATGATATGTGTTACAACTTTATTAATTTGATAATTTAAAATAATATAAATTATAGTTAACTCATCAATATTTAACATAAATAACATTTAAATGGGTAATTTGGGTTAAATATTAATTAACATGCTAATTAAAAGGTCAATTTTATGTTATGGAGATTGACTTTATTAAATGGGATATGAGGGTCAACATGAATTTGACCAAAACAAAATTATATCAAGCTCGGTCTTGAGCAAGGGAGCGAGGCGCACATGCTCAAGGCCTATGTGAAAAAAAAAATCAAATGAATTAGAAAATCCAAAAAATTTAGATTATTGAAAAAATGCTCTTGAGCAATTTGAACTTTCCGACTCACCTCTCCATGTCCACCGAGCTTCATTTCAATCCTTTTGGTTTCCAAATTCTCACCCTTATTCAATCCCCTTTCTTTCCCGATTCGCAACCTAATTCAATCTTGTAGCAAATTCCCTAAATCAATTGAAAGATGATCTCCACCATAAATAATCTCATAGCAATATGTTAGAAAATATTAATTTGAATACTATTCATCAAATGATTTTTCATGTCCAAAAATGCTCGAACAATTTTTACATAATTTGTTACTGTATGTAATCTAAAATTAAGTGTTTTATTTAGATTCAATGATATGTTATTTATTAAGTCTAATAAAACTGCATTTACAAGATTTTTTTTTTAATTATTAGATACACTTGAACTTTAAACATTAGGCCCTTTTTACTTATTTCTGGGACCTGAAATATCAGATCGAAGCCTAGTGTCACTCAATCGAGCATATAAAAATCTTTTGGAAATAAGATTTAATTTCTGTCATTAGATCTGTGTCAAATTTTGACTATTGTCTTGTAAGTCAAACATTCCTTCCACTTCTTTGCTAGCTAGTGTAGCTGTTGGGGTTGGTGGTTCTCAATACCTCGTCTTCCATAACTGAACACTTGGGAAGAGGTTGAACATATATGCTGAATGGAAGCAGGGATCTTTGAAACAAGAAAGGAAGCAGAAATAACATGTTGCAAAGAATGAGATCCAAACCTAGTGCATTCAGCGTATATGAGGATGATAGAAAGTTTGTTTTTGAGCAGTTATTGGAGGGTTTATGTGATCACCTCAATGTTTCTTTCGGTAAAATGAGGAATGATTTACAATCATTAGTTTTGGATACTAAAGTACATGATTTTAAATCATGATAATAAGAAATGGAATATTCATTCCTATTTCAGATTTGTCTCACATAATGTCATTTAGCGGATATTAAGCAATTCTATTTCTTCCAAGATCCTAGAATTATAAAATCTTATGAGGGTTGCTTTCAGATGGAGGAGTTTTCTCGATCCCGTAACAGGCAATGAGAAAGCCTTTAGTGCATCCCGACATAGTTGTAATTGGATAAAAAATTATAAAATTTGTTTCAAAAAGGTTTTCCTTTGGTTTCTTCTAAGAGAATCGCTTCCCATTTGTGAATTTCTAATTGCTAGAAGATTATAAATTACAAATATTTGCTATCTTTGCAATCAAAGTAGAGAAAATATTGATCATATTTTTAAATATTGTCATTTTGTTTAAGGGATTTGGGATCGTATTAAGTATAATTGTCCAATTCCTCTATTTTATGAAAGTAATTTCCTTTCTTGGCTTGAATTGGTCTATAAAAACTATAAAACCAATTGTAAAACTTTCAAGCATCCTATGGAAAAAAATTGCTATCATCCTTTGAAATATTTGGATTCATAGAAACCATGTTTATAAGAAAATCAAACCCAACCTCTTTCTCATTATTGAGAAAGCTACTTTAACTTTCCAAAATCTTAATGATTTTATAAGTGACTCTTATTTGAAAAACGAGGGATGTAATATCCCTCGTAAAGTTGAAAAATGGATACGATGGATTCGTCCAATTAATGGAAGATTCAAATTAAATTTTGATTGTTCAAGGATTAATAATATAAGTGCTTCATGATGGGTTTTAGAGACACCAATGGAACTATTAAGATGATTGGAAGCAGACATATAGACAATATGCTTCGATAATTACTGCAAAATGTGTGACTTTGAGAGATGGGGATCTAGTGACAAGACTTAATGACTTTTCCAAGTTGGAGATTTAAGGGGACTTTAAAGTAATTCTAATTCAATTATTCTTCTAATGGAGGATATTTGAGAGCTTACTCAGAATCTAAATATATATAATTGTTGTCATATTTATTTATTTGCAACACTAATTCAATTATTTGGTAGTCAGAATTTTCAAGGGATGTTAGAAATTTTGCCTTCGAAAATTATTATGGATCTTATTTTAATCGTTGTGGGTACCATGGGCTTTGGCCTAGACCCTCCAGCTTGACGAGGCCCGACGGACTATTACATGGGATAATGGCGGTCGGTTTGGGCCCAAAACTAAAACCATAGGGCCCGATCACGAAGACTGATCATCTTCATTTACAAGCCCGAGCGAACATACTTCCCAGTAAGTAGGAATATAAATATGCGGAACAATCTTTCTCTGATCGGTACCATCTTTGAAAGCATCCGAGGGTGACCTCTCGACTGAACAAATAACCCCATGAGTCACACACTTAGCCACCCTGCATGGTGGTTCGCATCATGGAAGCGAAGATCACGGGCAATTTGGCTATCTAAGGGAAACGAGTCATACTTGCTTTGCGAACAAAGCGCCACCTCCCCTTCCGTTTCGGAAGGAAATCATATACTTTCCATGAAAAGTGGATAACGGACCTCCTCGATAATGAAAGAGGGAGTGAGACCAAGAGAGGTAAGACATTCTTGACTGAAAAAGACTAATCCTTTCACTCTCCAGATTCCTTGATCTGACTTAGGCCTCGGAGAGGCGGTGGGCGCACCACTGCCGTTTTCTTGTTTGATTTGCAGGTACATGTTGGCAAGTTGATGCTCCAACGATCCAATGACTTAGAAAATTCAAGAGACTACAAATGGCGCCGTTTATGGGAACGACCAAGCAAAAAAGCTCATCAGCGATTTGCGAGGGCTTGGTTGCATCCGCTTTCAAGTGATCGCTTATCCCCTGAAGCTTTGGTAGTTCCCAATCAACCCACCGGACCGTCGAACTTTATCATCATGACCCGACAATCTAGCAAATCAGTCCCTCGAAGATCAGTTCCTTCGTTGGCGCCAGGATATGGAGGCAAAGCAAGAGGAACATGCCAGACATATGGTCGAACTTTATAGTCATGCTAACCATCTGCAGTAGGAAAACGATCGCATGCGGACTACGCTGAGGCGAGCGAATCGAAAATGCCGCGGGGGGTAGCCGCCCGATTATCCTACTTAAACAAAATAAAGGCGGAGCCTGTCCGTGGGGAGAGACGGCGACCTTTGCGACGGATGTGAGTTATCTTTCGACTCCACATACGGATCGCCACCCCACGAAAGAACAATGTGGAGGTGGTCGAGAAGAAATTTGCGACGATTACAGTTAGTTAGATCAGCGACATGCTCGTCGAGATTAGGAGAGAATTCGAGTAGAAAGGTGTGTTCGGGCTCGCCCTTGAAAACATCTGCGGCAGGGGTGCGGCACCATCATCCATTCGAGTATCTGTATCAATTTGCAGATCCAGTATATGCATTGCACCTCACGCTGTCGGGGACTTGAGGACATGTTGTCATCCCCATTAGGGCAGCACATCCTGAGTTATGAGCCACCCCACGACTTTGCCATACCACTGTTTGCCATGTATGATGGCTCCTCTGACCCATACGACCACATGTTGCACTTTAACCAAGAGATGATTCTTAGCACGGTGAATGATCGTCTTTTGTGCAAGGTATTCCTAATCAGCATGAAGGGACCCGCTCTGGCCTGGTTCCATAAACTCCCGCGAGGATCCATAAGCTCATTCAGCGAGTTGTGGGATGCATTCGTTTCCCAATACTTATGCTTAGTTCGGCAAAAGGGAAACATCAGTTCACTACAAACCATTTTCAAGTGGGAGGATGAGTCTATCCAGGCCTTCACCAGGAGATTTGGACGGTACATCCGACAAATTGGCGCCTCTGGCATGGACCTGATCCTGCAGAACTTTTGAAGAAGCTTTGGGCCAGGCTACCCTGTCTTCGGTCAGCCCATCCTTGGACACTTCTAATGATGGAAGCTATGCAGACGGGCGGACGGATACTATCTTTGGAAAACGATATTGGGTAGCCTCCAGCTGATGATGATTCACGCCCATAATAATGGCCCAGAAGCGAGAAGGCGACACGGTAAAGGAACGGTGGAGTAGAAGCTCAGGAACAATCGAGAGAGCGGGCCTCCAGGTTTACCCAGACATCCACTACAACGGAGACTCCTCCCCTCGTGGGATCACCTTGACTTTAATGCGGCCTCTACCCGGTCGGTCGGAACCCGAAGCGGCGATCGATCCCCGAGTCTGATTACCACGAGGGACCCACAGGCATAGAAACTGCGAGATCTAGGAACTTTGAAGTTCCTAGTGGAGAAATAATCCGAGTTGTCCACTCGAAGAATATCAGGAGTTGCTTGCTGAATGAAACCTCTTGATGCATTTGAAAGAATAACGGCCGGGTTTAGGCTCGTCTGAGCCTCGGCGCACCATCAATTACATCTTGGGGGGCCCATCCAATGACTAGTATTAGTCCAATTGTCAGAGGAAAAAGCTGCTGCGAGTGGCCACAGTTGACCGGGGTAACACCATGATTACCGGATAGCAATGAGCAATACGACGATTGGCGGCCCGTATCCTTTCTCACATTAACCTTTCGAGTTATCCTCCGGCACCATGATGCACTTGTGCTTACTTTATGCATTAACCATTTTGATGTACACAGAGTGCTCGTTAACCCTGGCAGCACGGCTGACTTATTGCAACTTCTAGCCTTCAGGTAGATGCAAGTTCCGCTTGATAAACTCAATTTGACTACCCAAATTTTGTCCGGATTTAATGGGGGAACCATGCTAACTTTGGAGGATATCGCTCTCCCCGTTAAGGCGGGACCGGTTACTCAGCAAGTCTTATTCTTTGTTGTAGCCGAGGCAGGGCCCATACAATGCTATCGTTGGCTGTCCGGCTGCAGTATGAAGCGGTACCCTAAACACCATCAAACGATGAGTTACATGATCTGGACGAGTTGACCTCTAGACTGAGTTCAGCGACCGCCAATGCTATTAGCTATCGATGAGAGAGAGTGAGAAGAGAATTGAAAGCTCCAACAATTTATTTGAGTAACAATCCCGAATATGTCTGGGTTCTCTACCCCGAGGCGGGAAAGGAGGGCGAGGAATAATTAGCTGTGGTCCCTGAGTCCCGATACTCCTAGGTGGGCCGGATAAGCACACTTATGTCAACTCCCTCTTATCTGAAGAGGAAAAAGAACAATTGCTGCAGGTTTTGCTTAGTAACATTGACATATTCGCCTGGACCCACTGTATAGTAGCATTAACCCAGAGCATGCTTCTCATATGGCTTAAAATATGCCAAATCGGAATCTACTTGACCAAATTAGATAAAGAGTAAGGCGTTTCCACTCGAATCACCATTAGATTATTCAGGCTGAGGTAGATAACCTTTTGGATGCAAGGTTCATCAGGGAAGTCAAATACCCGGAATGGCTAGCTAATGTGGTGGTGGTACCCAAGAAAGGTGGTAAGTGGAGAGTATGCGTAGACTATACCAATCTATACGATGCTTGCCCTATAGACAACTTCCCGTTTCCCCCACATAGATTAGATTGTCTACGCGTCATCCGGGCATGGGATGATGTCATTCCTGGATGCCTTCTCAGGTTACCATCAGATCCCCATGTACCCGCCCTACGTAGAGAAAACAACCTTTATCACCCCACACGGACTCTTCTGTTATAATGTAATGTTGTTTTGGTTAAAGAATGTCAGGGCGACTTATTAGAGACTAGTGACCAAGATGTTTAGACCATTGGTAGGTAAAACCATGGAGGTATATATTGATGATATGCTAGTAAAGTAAAAAGAACGCCCGGACCACACTACGAACATGCAAAAATCTTTCGATCTCCTCAAGGCATACGACATGAAACTCAACCCCTTAAAGTGTGCCTTCGGGGTCAGTGTCGGTCGATTCTTGGGCTTCATGGTGGCCCATGTTTTTGACCGAATGATATATATGAAAATATCAGGGAGTGAAGATATGAGTAAATATACTTCAGTGATTTTAAACAAAAGTAGAAGTGTACTCAAAAGCCCAAGAATGAAAAGTATTACCAACACTCAACCCTTTTCCACAAGTGCACGGTGTCAGACAAGTAATAAAGTGGACTCTAGGAGTCCGGATATCATACCACTAAGGATTGGAGGTTCTCTCTGGTGGAATTTGATCACCCCAGATTACAAAGGGCTATTCGCTGTTGGGCTATCAACTAGGATGCTTAGGAATAAATCAATTTAATTGACACACAAAACTTATTTATAACTAATCTAAAATGCAAATAAACAACTACTTATTCTAAAAGGTATGAAGAGAGTCACTAGGGATGAGGATAATTATTCACAAAGCAGTTTGCATTCCTTGGCGCAACAATTGTAAGTTGAATGCTAGATTTGTCGAAACCCAGTGTAGTATAGCTTGGATTTCTCCTGGCACTATAAATTTCACTATCTAACACACCATATTCCTTTCGTGACAAATCGGGTCTAAATAGCTACTTGTAAACCCGACTCTTTAAGATTTGATTGTTTTTCTTTTTCAATACTTCACAACCATTTCTTGTGGATCAAGAATTCTCGTTTCCATGTAAAAGGAAAATGCAAGCCTTCTCCAGTAGCCTAAGATTCGTCCTTCAAATCTAATAAATTTCTATCTCCTTGATTAGGATCTTTTGCTAACAAAGATTAAGATCCTTTCATCAAACTAAGGAGAAACCTCTGATCAACTAAATTGATACATCATTTAATTAATCCTTACACCATGAGTAAATTAGTGATCTATCAAAGTAATTTTTCAAAGTTCATTAGTTTCAAGATATTAGTCTAACATACCCCTAAGTTACCGCTCTTTATTCTCAGGAATCTCCATCTCTGTGTCATTCAGAGGGCCTCCTGGATATTGCAAAGAAGATACAAATTTCTTTTCGAGATAAGCTAAATATTCGAACAGCCATTTTATGAATAATACCAATTATATAAATTCAGTTTTCAAACCCACAAAATAACTTAAAACTCCAATCAATGTTCAACAATTAATCCCCACCTCTAGAGGGTGTTTAATGTTCCATTACTGGATTCCAACCATCATCAATAAAAAAAAAAGTAAGTAAATGAAGAAAGAAATCAAGAGACAACGAGTGAGAGAAAAAAATCCAGATTTTAGCTTTAATCCTTGTTTGAACAGTAATGAAATCTGAATCTCTATTATACAACACCGAAATTTCTTCAATACAAATAAAATCTGCTAAAAAATTACTCTAAGATCTACAAAAAAATCAAAATATGTAGAAAAACTAGAAAAATGGGCAGTTTAGAGAGAGAAACTCCATGAGAGAGGTTCTCCAAACTTCTCGTCGCCCTCTTTACCTAAAAAACTAGTATATATATCGTCTTAGGATGAAATGGGCTTGAAAATAGGCCAAAATATCAATTTTTGGCCCTTTTTAGTTTTCTCCAGCATTTTTGGTCGCGACACAGTTTTTTTGGTCGCGACCAAGTTTCCTGGTCGGGACATCTTGCTTGGTCGCGACATTTTCTGGACAACAACTTGTTTTTCTTCTCTAACTTGTCGGGGCCATAACTTCTTCGTTTTAACTCGGGATTTGGGCGTGTGAGTACTCGTTGGAAAGTTCTTTGAATGTAGAATGCAACCATGAGGGAATTTGAACCATTTGACTTTCCAGATGGTACATAAAAAATTATCTTCCCAGTGGTGCGCTTTAAGACTCCCGGTTGACTATTCTTTTAGAAATATATTGCTCATTTCTTGCCAAATCACTTGCTTTTCATCAATAATCCTACAAAACCAAGTTTATAGGAAATTTTATGAGTTTTACATGAATATGGATACAAAATGCACAAAATAGCATGTGAAATGAACTCAAAACATAGATGAGTTTTGCACTCATCAACCTAGAGAAGGATAGAAGCAAACCTTGCCCAGCTTAAGGTTATCCTAGAATCACCGGCTCCCAGTTTGAGAAAAGGGGTACAACAGCTGATTGGTCCGTTAGCCGCCCTAGAGCGGTTCATTTCTCGATTCATCGATCGTCTAAAGCCATTCTTTGCCACCCTTAGGGAGGCCAACTGGGCCAGATGGAATGAAGAGTGTGATCAGGCCTTAGTAGAAATCAAACACTATCTGGCGAAACCCCCAGTACTCGCTAGCCCCGAAGCCGGCGAGACACTCTTCATATATTTAGCAGTTTCAGATGTCGCAGTAAGCGTCATCCTGTTCAAAGAGGGTGAAGATGGAAGGTAGAGGCCATCGGTTTCACAAACAAGTCCTTACCATGTAGAAAACCAGACATCAGAAACCCGAAAATTCTAATTTTCTCAAAATGGTAAATGGTAATTTTAGAAAAAGCTGAAATTTTTATGTATCCTGATGACAAAATGTGGACTTCATCGTTGAATCGCCTCGCAAATCTAGCTACCACATCGACTTCGTCGACCTGGGTCGAATTTCATGTTTTTCGAGCCTTGGGTGTAGCCGGTGCCATATGAGGTTTGTGAAAAACATGCGATGTGACAAAAGTCACCTACTACATGTACCCATGTGACACATGTTGTATGATTAGTGAGATGATGGAGATGAATGACCTAAAATAAGCCATGTGTCAAATAGTTAAATGAAGGGACAATGATGGAATTATTGAAAAGTTTAAATGAATAAGACAAAAGAAGAAATAGTTTTCTTCTTCTCCATTTTGGCAAAAACGTCACAGTGAGTGGGAGATTCAGATTTTAGAGAGAGAAAGTGTGACTTCTCTCTAGATTTTGACATTGACCGTCGGTTCTCGTCGACGAAGCAAGTTGTTCTACGAGGGCTACGCGTGAGCCATAGATTTTATGGGTTCGAAATGACTCAGTAGGGATCTTTCCTCTTGGTTTATTAAATAGAATTTAAGAGCAAATTTAATGGATGGGGTTGTTGAAACTGGATGGCGTGTTATTGGTTTTAAAAATCTTTGAAGCCGAGTGAAGAAATCACACACTTGCGTAGTCGTGAGCAGTCACGAGCCACAAAGTTTCCTTTGCATTCACGTGATTTGTTGTGTGAGATTTTTGTGTGGTTTGGGTGATTCAAAATACGTTTCTTGATTGGTTAATTAGCCCATGTAGAATAATTAGTGTTATTATTTGTAAATTCAATAACATGATTTATGTGATATGCATGTAACTATATTAGCATGGATTGTTTGGAATTGGCATAATGCATTCCATATGCACCTGGGCACCCTAGAATGATAGGTGTGAGTGCATGACACGAAAATGAAAGAAATTGAAAATGGTTGTGAAAGAAATTTCAAGGAAGATTTTCCGAAGAATTGCCTTGGAGAGTAGTCCAACAGTTCATCTCGGAGGCGGACCCATGATTGTTCGAGGAAAAATTATCGACGGGTAAGCCTCGGAGGTAGTCGATATATTTCACAGGAAACTTGGTAGTGTGTTTTCAGAGACAAAGCTTTTGTTTTGAAAACTGTATTTTTACTCGCATTTGGCTTAGGCATGTGTGAGAGAGTCGGTGAGGCCTCGAGACATGGGATCGGGCATGTAGACATTCAAGTAGGATCATGTATTTGCTTGAGTGTGTTTGGTTTCGTGACATTAATGCGACAGGTGGGAGTAACCCATGTAGGAGATTATCACTATTGGGCATTGCTCACCCCGTCGAGGGATCATTATTTCATGTAGAGGGAGTGTACAAGAGGACGACGCTCACTAGAGGCCGCGTTTTAGAAGAAAGTCGGATTGTGGCTTTGGTATTTATTTTGTATGACATGTATTAACATTGTAAATCTTAATATATGTTGGTATTAAGAGTGATGTAATCAACTCTTGAACTATTGTAATATAGTTGATGTATTTTGGTGAGTATTGATGTATGGGCCCAAGTGGCCATTTTGCTCATGTATAGGTCTCATAATATCAGACACAGGTATTCCGAAGGTTGACGGGTTGTCAACGAGACACCCTGGGGATTGGGGCGTCAGAGCTTGGTATCAAAGCATAGGTACACGAGTACCTAGGGCTTTAGGGACTTGGGCTTAGGTCATGGTCATAGGGTGTAGAGCATAGGTATACGAATACCTCGGGCTCGATGGGCACGGGTTAGATCATGCATTCATTGTGCATTTTGATGATATTGTGATGTGTGATTGAATTGTGTGCTTGTATGCTTGGTGAGTAGCATAGGAGAAAAAGTTTGTTTGAGAAATTTTGGGCAAAATAGTCCAGAATTCAACGAAAAAAATATATATTTCTGGACAATAGTACCAGTTTTTGAACATAAAACAGATTGTGTTTGTGAGTCGGAAAAAAATTAGTCAGTTTTTTGCCTGAAAAAGTTTGTAATTAAACTCTTGGGTTTGAATTGGGTGAATTGCGGTGTTCGAATCTGCATGCTAGGAGGTAGCAAGGAGGCTCTTTGGAGGAAAAAAAAAAAGTGTTCAGAGGAAATCTTTTCTGGGGTTTTACAGTGTGTAAAACAGGAAAAAAAAATTAAAATAAATATTTTAGGTTCTACTGGAAAATGAAAAAAAAAAAAAAAAAAAAAAAAAAAAAAAAATATATATATATATATATATATATATATATATATTAATTGTAGTCTTCAATAGAATTTGGAACAATTGAAAAAAAAAAAAAGAAAAAAAAAAAACGTCTGCGGGGCGATTGGGTGAGCTATTGCCCATTTCCGGTAGCGAAGTCGCGATACGATTACGTGTATTTATGACCGCGAGGCAGCGCTGGGGCATGCGGAAGAGATTAGGCGGCAGAACGCGGCCCGGGAGGCCTGCTGACCGCGGCCGCGACCGCGGCCAACATGGGCGGCGACACACGGCGTGTATGAGGGCGTGCGGCGGCGTGTAGCGTGAAGCAGCTGGGCGGGTCGCGATACAAATGTTGTATCGTGGTGGGGCGAGTACGGAGTCACGTCTGACTGGTACGGCGTTGTGTGCATGCGTTCTGTGAGTGTGTCTCTGATAGGAGTTAATATAGCGACCGCAGTCTCTGTAGCCGGCGGGTGTGACGCGGCGGCCCGGCGTTGAGACCGCGGCGGCGTGCGGCTTCGTGCGTCGCGGCGACACGCGGAGCGACCCGCGACACGGCGGGCATAAAGCGCGGCGAGTAGGGAGAACACGATACGGCTTGGGCCATGGGTGTGTGCATTGTGCACTCGACCCAATTTTGACTCAGTGCATTGTTCTGAGTCATTGTTTGGGACACTATTCATGAACACTGTTCATGAGCATTGTTCACAAGGTTTTCAAAAAAATAAAAATAAAAATAAATAAAATTTTATAAAATAAAATAAAAATTAAATTATTTTTTGTTTTGTTTTGTTTTGTTGCATATGATTTAATATGTGGAATTATTGTCGTGCATTACCTATGAATGCATGGACATTGTGTAGGAAATATTTTTTTGTATGTGAATAGTGTCTCGGGGTTGTGTTTACACCTTAGAGATACTTAACACCCGACACAACATGTAGATGGCTGAGTCGAGGATGAGGGACTTAGAGGTCGTCACGAGGTGCTAGCCCGAGCACCACCGAGTGTTGACTAGCGGGCCTTTCTGTGGCGGGTACATGGGTTGCGGCTCACTGCTTCATTACCTGGTAGTCGCGGTGGGTAGCGAGGAAGTGGGAAGTGACCTCTGGGGTTCGGGGCCGCGTCATCCTTCGATATTCACGGGAGGAGATCCGGGTGGTGGCGGACCGTTTGGTTCGTGCAGGTTGAGAAGGTATTGGAGGCTATGGAGATTGCCTCGTCTGACGAATCGGACTAATTTGCATTCTAGGTACCAGAGTGAGAGACCCGAGTGTGAGGTGAAACTAGCGAAGACCTCTAGAGATGCAGACGATGACATGGCGAGTTCCGCGATCTTTTCATGGCGAGTATTTTACGAGCCAGTGATCGTCGAAATTTCGAAAGTTCGCAGATTTGAAGCGGGGTTATGGCGTGATTGAATGCGTGGTAGGTTCACGGAGCTGGCCGTTTTCTTGATGACTGCGTGGCCACGGAGACATGGCGAGTGGGAGATTCGAATGGGCTAAAGTTGTCCATTCGGGCGAGGTTGTGGGACTCGCCTGGGACATGGACTCCATGGTTGGGATGGCCACGACACAGAGGATCAGGATTGCTGGAGCACTCGGGATGCGGGTGTTAGTGGAAAGGAGGAAGGAGAGTCGGTCTTCTTCTAGTTAGGAAATAAGCGGGGAAGGCTTCTGGTTCCATGTTGGTTTCAGGCTCGATCATCGGGCCGAGCTGGTCCCGAGGGTTTACCGGTCGAGTTAGGCGAGATGTTGTGCTACCATTTACTGGCATCTCGGACATATAAGGAAGGTTACTTTGAGATAGGGATCGGGATTTCGGGACAACCGGTCCCGATCGGTGGTGGGACAAGAGAGATCTGATTATATCCCTCGCGCGGCCAGTATATAGGCGGAGGAGCCCGATGCTCGAGTTCCAGGGCTGCCACGGGTACCTCCGATTACACGAGGCGGATAGGGATGATATGTCGTGGTTGTGAGTTAGAGATCTTGGGGATTACTCCACGGTGGACTTGAGGTCATGAACATGCTCCCGGAGTTCGGCGTCATCCTTGGGATGGATTAGGCGACACAACTTACGGGGGTCGATTATCGATTGTGAGCATAGGAGGATTCACCGCTTTACCGCAGCGAAGATGGTACTCGTGTTGTATTTTAGGGGAACAAGCATGATATTTTGCCCTAGACCAGTGTCGCAGTCCAGTGTCATGGACGGTTAAGCGGGTTGGCTAACCAAGCCTCACCTAGAAAGGCAGTGAGGCCCGGACTTAGATCTGCCTCGAGTGATCTACTTGATGAAGGATTTTTGGGATGAGCCTAGGATTACTTACTCACGGAGGGTTCTGAACTTCTATGTCGAGTTACACCACTGGTATGGCCCATCTCTCTTGATACGTATGGGATGAACCAGTTGAGTTACGGGAACTTCGAGTCCCGGCTACGAGAACTGCCAGACGAGGGTTCCGTTAGGCCAGAAACACTTCACCATGGGCGCTCACGGTCACAACTGCGAAGAAGAAGGATAAGACCCTTCATTGTGCATTGATTACGACGATTGAACGGGGGATTACGGTCAGAAGTGGTACCCATTACCGGATTGGCGATTTATTTTGATTAATTGAGAGGAGCGCGAGTCTACTCCAGAGATAGACCTTCGCACTAGTTACCGTGGTGGGGTTAGGGAGACGGATATCCTAAGACGGCGTGGGACGGTGCCGGAACTTTGAGTTTCTGGTGATGCCCTTTGGATTGTGAATCGTCGGCGGCATTCATAGACCTCATGCCAGTTCAACTTCTATCTGAATCGATTGTCATAGTCTTCGTGGATGACATTTTGATCTACTCGATCAGTAGGAGCATGAGTATCACTTGAGGATTGTTTCTGATTCTTTGAGACCATCAAACCCATGCGTTAGGGTCCGATGGAGTGCGAATTTTGGCTTATTGAGGTGAGATTTTGGGACCGTGGTGTCGAGCGTCGGGCGTCGGTGGACGGAGAAGGTCGGTGTTGATGAGTTAGGAGAGGCAGAAGTGGGTCGCCGGATAAGTGGTTTTAACTTTGGGATTGGTTGAGTCTTTCTGGGAGATTCATTGAGGATTTCTCTAGATTGCGACACCTATGGCGAAGTTAACTTGGGAAGGAAGTTAAGTTTGATTGGGATACCAGTCTGAGGCATTCCGGGGGGTGAAGGAGGCACTTAGCTCCCCATCACGATAGATCCGGACGGGGGCAGTACCTGATGTATTATGATGCCTCGAGGCGGGTGGGATGTGTTTTGATGCGATTCGGGAGGTAGTAGTTGATGGTTCCCATCGGTTGAAGAATCATGAGGCGAAATTACCCCACACCGACATGGAGTTGTGGTAGTAGTCTTCGCCTTGAAGATTTGTGTAGCTGCACCAAAGCGAGTTGAGTGTACTCGGACCGCCGAGTTTGAAGTATATTTTCACGCGGCGGGACCTCGGCTTATGAAGCGACGTAGATGGATGGAGATTCCTAGAGGGCTATGACTTCACTTTACATTAACATCTACAGTAAGGCAAATGTGGTGGTAGTGGCTTAGTCGAAATCACGGGAGTATTGGCTAGTATAGCTTCCCGGGAGTAGCGGATGCTCGAGGCGTAGGACGGTTGTCTTCATAGTACCCACGGCGGGCTCAAGGTACGTTAGGGGAGTTTAGTATTAGGCTGTACGCAGTGAGAGGCGATTGAGTCCCGAGGGGGTAGGACGGAGATAGTGTCCATCGGGGATGATCACGGTCAGTGCGGTGGCGATGGGCTGGACATTCCAAGTAGATGGTAGTCTTCGGTATAGAAGACGGGTAGTGGTTCCCCAGTTGATCGATTTGAGAGAGGAGATTCTCAAGGAGTTTCATTGCTCTTGATTTGTTGTGCATCTAGGTGGCACGAAGATGTACCAGGATCTTTGTCGCCCGATGTGTGACGGAATGAAGAGAGACACGTAGGGGACTTTGTTCGCTTGATGTCTCACGTGTCGTGAGTTAAAAATTTGAGCACGAGAGGCGGCGGGGCTACTTCAGCCATTGAAGGTGGTGGTGGAGTAGAGAGACACGTCACGATGGATTTTGTGACCCGCACCACGGACTCGCAGGGCGGGATGCGATATGGGTGATAGTGGATTGGCTCTGAAGTGGCACATTTGTAGCCGTGCGGATGGCCTTCACATTAAGAATTTTGCGGTTGTACATTTGAGAGATATTCTGGTTACATGGACTACGGTATCCGCCAATTAATGATAGAGACCGAGGTTTCTGACCTTTTGGAAGAGTTTCAAAGTGCGGGCTGCCGGCGACCAGCGATGCGACTTTCCACCCGCAGACGGATGGTTAGTCGAGGAGAGGACCATGCAAGTGTTAGAGGACGTACTACGGCATGCGTCTTGGATCCATAAGTAGTTGGGAGAGCACTTACCCTTGGGGAATTTGCCTACAACGGTTATCAGCGAGTATACGGATGGCACCATATGAGGCATTATATGGGAGGCCCCGTGCCGGATCATCGATATGTTGGGCCAGAGGTGGGAGAGAGCTCCGTCGCTAGATCACGATGCGATTAGGAACACCTCGAAGGTGAGCGATGCGGCTGGCGTCTTCTGTTGCTCGGGCGGGTCGGTTTATGCGTTATGCGATGTCAGCCTTTGGGGATTCGAGGTTGGAGATCCGTCTTCTTGAGGTGATGCAGAGGAGTGGTCGGGTTAAACGAGCGAGAAGCTATCGCAGGAGTTTGTGGCCTTCGAGATACTCGAGAGGGTAGGCAGCATGGCGTATCGGTTGGCTTCTGCCCGACCATGTCGGGTGTCCATGAGGTATTTCACGTCTCCATGCTCGGTACACTCCGGTCAGGCTCATGTAGTGGATTGGGGGAGAGATTGAAGGGTTGACACGGATGAGACCTTCGAGGGACCAATGTGTGCATTTTTGGATGGCGGGATCGAGGTTTTGTGATGCGAGACCGTGAGGCTAGTGAGGGTGCTATGGCGACTGCGGAGTGGAGTGGTGGAGTCGACGTGGGGCACGGCGAGGGATCTGATCACGCCGGGCCACCTATCCGCTTCTTGTTTAGGGATGAAGGTCGTGGTTTAGTCGTTTAATGCTTAAGCGACTAGTTTGCAATGCATTGATATAGTGCACGTGCATATGCATGTGAGTTGTTCACTGATTGTCTGAGAATTTCGGGACGAAATTCTTTTTAAGATAAGGAGAATATAAAACGGAAAGTGCAATTTTAAGAAAAAATTAAAATGGTAATTTTGGTAAAAATCGAAATTTTCTAGATCTTGGATGATAAACGGACTTCATCATTACAGAATAAATCTTGTGAAATCTAGCTACGTCGAATTTACGTCGAATTATCACGTGATCGAGGAATTTCCGCGTTTTGAGGCATTAGGTGTCGGGTGCCATATGATGGCTTGTGAAAGACATGTGATGTGACAAAAGTCACCTACTACATGTACCCATGTGACACATGTTGTATGATTAGTGAGATGATGGAGATGAATGACCTAAATTAAGCCATGTGTCAAATAGTTAAATGAAGGGACAATGATGAAATTATTGAAAAGTTTAAATGAATAAGACAAAAGAAGAAATAGTTTTCTTCTTCTCCATTTTGGCAAAAACGTCACAGTGAGTGGGAGATTCAGATTTTAGAGAGAGATAGTGTGACTTCTCTCTAGATTTCCCGGCGTTCAGATCGTCGGTTCTCGTCGGAGCAAGAAGCAAAGTTGTTCTCTTGCTTGGCCCGAGGGCTACGTGTGGTTTTAGATTTTATCAGATTCAGAAACTGACTCAGAGAGGTAGGGATCTTTTCTACTTGGTTTGATGCTTGGAGGCTAAGAGCCATTTTAATGGATAGGGAGTTTATTTGGGGGCTGGATAGTAGATTATTTATCGATCTCAAAATCTTTGAGCAGAAATTGAAGAAATCCCACTTGTTTAGCCATGAATAGTGCAGGCCCTAGGGTTTATTTGTTCACGTGATTTTTGTGTGATTTTGTGTGTGGTTGGGTGATTCAAAAGTGTTGCTTGATTGGTTAATTAGCCCATGTGAGCTAATTTTAGTGTTATTGTTGTAAATTCAATAACATGATTTATGAATTAATTGTGTTAATATATGCGTATAAATATATTAGCATGGATTGTTTAGATTTGCGTAATGCATTAGTATGCATCGCTAGAACTATGGGTGTGGTGTGACACGAAAATGAAAGAAATTGAAAATGGTTGTGAAAGGAATTTCCAAGGAAGATTTTTTGAAAAATTGCCTTGGAGAGTGGTCCAACAGTTCATCTCGGAGGCGGACCCATATTCATTGAAAAAAATTATCTAGCTATTAAGCCTCGGAGTAGTCGATATATTCATAGAAACTTCGGTAGTGTTTTCAAGAACAAAAAGCTTTTATTTTGAAAACTGTATTTTTGCTCGCATTTGGCTTAGGCATGTGTGAGGGAGTCGGTGAGGACTCGAGACATGGGATTGGGCATGTAGACATTCAAGTAAGATCATGTTGCTTAGTGTGTTTGGTTATATGACGTATGCAGCTTAGGTGGGGGTAGCCCATGTAAGATTATCACTCTTGGGCATTGCTCACTCTGTCGGTCTTATTTCGAATTAGAGGGTGTACATGGGACAGCTCACTAGAGGCGCGTTTTAGAAAAGCGGATTGTGACTTTGGTATTTATTTTGTATGACATGTATTAACATTGTAAATCTTAATATATGTTGGTATTAAGAGTGATGTAATCAACTCTTGAACTATTGTAATATAGTTGATGTATTTTGGTGAGTGTTGATGTATAGGCCCAAGTGGCCATTTTTACTCATGTATAAGTCTCATAATATGAGACATAAGGTATTCTTGAGTTGTGGGTTGTCAAGCGAGACACCGGGGATTGGGGGCATCACGGATCTGACCACCTTAGATATCTTGTTTAGCTCTCTTGATGTGACGAAAGAAGCTTAAGCCCATACTTTTCAAGCACACCTCATTTGTAGATTGCTAACCAACCTTCCTCTTGACAAGCATACCTGAGTTGGACTTATGCGGGAGAATGGCCAGTTGGGCGTCGAGATAAGCCGAATGCAATGATACGTATAAGCGAGGTTGGCCTAAGGAAGGGCGGGTCTTGGCCGACTTTCTGGTAGAGTCCCCCGACTGAGCTTGAGCTCTGCCCGATTCAAATTGGTGGACTCTTAGTGTAGACAAGGCATCTCGGCAAACAGGGGCTTACATTGGCCTGCAACTAAAGTCCCCGGGTAAGGAAAGATCGAGCAAGCTATCCGACTGGGCTTTAGCGCCTCAAACAATGAATCAGAATATGAAGCCATCTTGGCCGGGATTGAATTAGCAACTGCACTATTCTGACAGCTTATAATTAGTGATTCTGATTGGTGGTAGGGTAGGTAAGCGTAGAATATGAGTCGGGATCTGAATGGCGAAGTATGTAACTCGAGTTGTCTGGCCTTTGGCTGGTTTTTCAACATGGAAGTTTGAACATGTTCCCAGGACTCTAATGAAATAGCGAGGGCGCCTTAAACATTTTAAGCTAGCATCTCTACCTATAATGAAACAATATTTTACGCTGCCTTACTGCAATTTGGATTCCTCGATAGCCCTTTATCAGGGTAAGTAGGGTGGTAGCCTCCATTCACAGATCGGCCCATAACACGGTATATCGACAAGGAGAACTCACACAACGAGAAGGATAAGGCTCACAAGGTTCGAGTTCAATCTTCCGAATTTTTCATAGTCGATGGGCAACTATTCAAGCGATCCTTGGGCCGGGCCATATACGAAATGCTTAACTCTTTGAACAAGGCATTATGTGTTGGCGAATTGCCTGAAGGGATATGTGGCAACCATCGGTGGCGAACTGCGTACCGCAGGCCCGCGGGGGGAGTATTATTGGCCCGACCATGAAGTCGCGCCATAGATTATGCAATGTGGCCAGGTGCCAACGGCGGGCTCCCGTCGCCAAGATAAGTCGAATCAAGATCTTTTAATATCTCAAGCCCATGGCGCTTTGCTTTCGATGGGGAATTGACATGAAGTAGGGCATCCGCATCGCCCCCATCTCAGGAAGGCTGTTGCTAGTGGCGGTGATTACTTGACAAATGGATAGAGGTTGAGGCTTTTGCATCAATCAAAGACAAATAAGCCACTCAGTTTATCTGGAAGAATATTGTTTGTCGGTTCGGTATTCCCCAGTCAATCGTATCAGACAATGGACCTCAATTTGACAGCCGGGTCTATAGAAACTTCTGCCATAAATTGAAAATAAAGAACTTGTACTCCACCCCACAGTGACCGTGAACAACGCTGACAGCGAGGAGGCTTCCGATGAAACCTTGTTGATGGCCTTAAAGAAACGATTGAAAGCAACTAAAGGCAAATGGGTGAACGAACTTCGAGTCGCGGGATTCTGAGCAATGTGAACCAGCCGGCATATCCCGCCCGCCTTTACATGGGATGGAAGCTATAATCCCCTACGGAAATCGATACCCATGCCAAACGAGATATGCACGAGACGATGTCTGAGTTCGCAATCATGGAACTAGACACGGAAGATGAATTGCGCGAAACAGCAGCCCTACGGATAGAATCCTACCACCGTCGGCTAGCAAATCTATACAACAGACGTGTAAAACCTCGAGTGTTCCAGCCGAAGGAGCTTGTGATCTGAGAAAGTCTTGACACAACAGAATCCGATGGATGAAGTTCCAGTAATTAGGAAAAATATATTGTAACATGAGTCGCCTTCATCCAGGATCATATGCTTTGAATAAGCTAGATGGAACACATGCGAATGTGGAATGTTATACCTCAAAATCTTATCAATAAAAATATGATTTATTCTCAACATATCTTCATCCCACCGTCTAATTTATAAGTCGGGACGGCGCTAATGCGTTGTCCAGGCCAGCTTATGAATTGATACCGGTAGATCATAATAAAAATCCAGGACTCGCTACGCCCTCTCTGCAGCCCAGCACTGGGTGATGCAAGCGCTCAAGAATAAAGTCTACGAAGCGCTAACGCATACTGTTCGGCCCAGCATTATTGTACCAGTTGGCTAAAACTCAAAGAATCAGACAGCGCTAATGCCTTGTCTGACCTAACATGGTTGATGCCAATTTGTGTCATAATAAAAATGCAGGCGAAAGCTACATCCCGGCCTAACGTGTTGATGCCCAAATGGCTCCTAAATAAAGTTCGAATGTGCTAATACACATCGGCCCGATAGTTGATTACTAACACTTTCGAATAAAGTCAGATAGGCAGCTAGAAAGTTAATGCTATCAGGCCAGTATAGTTTGATGCCTAGCTAGCCTTGTCTAAAGTTGGATGGAACTAGAAAGTTAATGCTCTATCTGGCCCAATATGACCAGCTGGCCCAGTCTAAAGTCCGGATGGCACTAGAAGGTTAATGCCCTATCTGACCTAATATAGTAGGTCTCGCCTGTTTATTCTAAAGTTCAAGTAAGATTGATGTCCTACCAAGCTCAATTTAATTGATGCCCGGCGGGAACGCTACAAATCCTGGTTAGGAAAGAAAGAAAATGAACCAGGGGATGATTGCTCAAACCTGGACTACACTTTACTCACTACACATCAGCGCCACCCGGCTAAGCAAAAATGAACCACTCGATTCAAAAGGCGAATCAGTAAAGTCGCAAAATAACACATGCTTCATTAAGAAGTCTAGTTACACTACATCAAAATGTCGGAATCTGAAACGGAGGCAAAGGAGCAAGAAATTTAGGCAAGCATAAGTGCAATCTCACTCTGCGGATACCAAGCTCCTCCCTGCTCCTGGTACCACAGACGAGAAGAATCGGGTTGTCACCTACCTTAGCCTCGTCGGCAGAGGAGTGCTTGACCTCCTCACTAATGTCCACCTCTGGAGCAGCAGCATCTTCATCAGGAATAGCACCCAGAGGGCATCGAGGGTTAACAAAGAACTCTGGAGGTAATAGATTTGACGTGTTCGACATCATGGCTGAAATCCCAGGCTTACTTCTACAAATATCATGTGCAAAGGCACAACAACCATAGCCATAATTGAAGATAACTACAAAACCAGCATCATACTCCGCCTCCAAAGCCTTCTTCTCTTTAGAAATCTCTACACGGAAAGCGGGCAGCTCGTCTTTACTAGCCCCAAGCTATATAAGTAAGGAAACTCGCTCATCGGTCAGACGGCTAGCTTCCTTCTCCGCTTTCCGCCAAGCCTCTCCAGAAGTAGATAAAGCCTGCTGAGTGTTTGCCTTTTTCTATATAGACCCCTCAAATTCACATAATTACAAGAGCCTTACACTTCTCTTGCAGCCATGTCACTTTGGATAAATTTTTTTATTGATAAAATAATTCTTTCTTAATGTTCATGATTTAAAAATATGGGTCTAGTACATGACCCACATTCTACAGTCATACAAGTAGTAAAATTTGAATGTCGTCCAGGTATCATTCCCACGGAGATTGAAAAAAAATTAGAAGTCAACTACGACCTCTTTGAAATTCTATTCTATTTGGACTAAAAACTCATAATGAAAGTTTTATCTAGAAAAATAAAGATCCTAGACTATTGAATCCTGTTGAGCTAAAACAAAACAAAAGTAAATGAATAAAAATAAATGGTAACTAAAATACGAATTTGAATCGATTCACCTTGAAAGCGAAACTATCAAAGAATTACAATGAAACAATAAATTCCTACACGAAAATATATTGCTCTGTTTTATGTATGGATCTTGATTTGTCCAAGATTTCCTAAATTTTGGAATTGGATTTCTCCATATTCACTGGTTGAAAACCCTTGCTTCTCTCGAAGACAAGATCAAACCAACTACTTGTATTTCCAATTATCTTATACGATCAGGCATTTTTCTTTCTCAATACTTCACACCCATTTCTTGATGACGGCAAATCTTTTGCATTTCCTTCTCAGGATTTTTGCAAAGTTTCTATCACTTAATTAGTGGCTCATCCTCCAGATCTATTGGTTCGTCCCTTTCCCTTGAAGATTAGATCTCCAGCTAACACGGGGTTGCGAACTTCACTAGATTAAGATTAACTCTCACGATTATTTATATTGTAAATACTCCTCGGCTTCAATTATGGCGAATGGGGATTTATCAAAATGAACTTTCAAAGCTCGACGGTTCATCAATGGTAGTGGCATACCCGGAAAAGGATGTTCTCAACTCCTCGAGGAATCTCCATCTCGTGTCACGGAGGCATCTTGGAAATCAAAGAAAAGATACATTCCTCGGCGGTATTGATTGCTACTATTGGGAACTTATCGATTTAAAGCGAAACAAGTAAAGTAATCCCGAACCCAAATAAGTTCTCCATATTTATGCAGGAAAGACTGTAACTAAATGTAAATCAAATCAATGATTGCATTCCAATTACTGCATTACAATTAAAGAAATGGAGCACCGATCACGTACATCCATGATAATCGCAATGGCCAGAAGAAATGAATTCGGTGTCTAGATTTCATAAATTTTTAAAGCCATTAATTTTAAGAAAGAAAATATAAATAAAATAGATCCAGCTCCTCGTTTACGCACGCAGTTCAAAGATTGAATCGAAGAAAGAATTGAAGAAAGAAAATAAAAAAAAGAAAATAAAACTCTACCTAAACTATGCTGAGTTCCTCTTCGTTCCCCTTTTTCTGGGTAGTGAAGACGGAAGCTACTTTACTATTCTAACACTGTCTATTTATAACTGTCAAAAGAAAATGGGCCTAATGCAAAAAGTTCCAAGTGGAATTCCAGAAAGAAAAGCCTAGTTCATTGTCTCAGGTCGTGACCTAGGGTTGATGTCGCGACATGGGTTCTCTTTATACGCTCGATTCGATCCACGACCTTATTTATACATTGCGACCAGGTTTTATGCAGTAGCCGATTTGTGGTCGCGACAGCGTAATACCAGTTTTTCTCAAAAGTTGATGTCGCGACCACTGTTTCACGTCGCGACCTCATTGTCTTTCCTTCTCTTTTGCGTTAAAGTCACGACCTCGATTTTAGTTGCGACCTCCTTTTGGTGTCACCACGCCAGGTTCGAGTTAGGACTTAACTCTTTGTTGCACCTTCATTGTAACCTGGAGTTTTAGGTTGCGACCTGCTTTTGTTTGGCGCTCGACTCGAATTAGTGACTTTTTTTTTACGGTTGCGACCGTTCTTCACAGTCTTACAGCTATTTCATATTCACGAACTTTGAGGTTGCGACCTTAATAATTGGTCGCGATTGATTTGGATAGTCCTTGCTTTTAAACTGGTTGTAACCTCCCGATTCGGTTGCAGCGGTTCCTCATTCTACCCTCTATTCCATGTCGCGACCTCAAGGTGATGTCGCGACCTCATGAACTATCTTTTAAGTTGCATGTTGTCGTGGTTTTTTTAATAGTAATTGCGACTGGATTTCTTAACTTTCGATTCTTCTTCAAGTCGCGACTTGAATGTGTGGTCACGACTTCGTTTGTGGTCCTTGATTAATAAAGTGGTCGCAACTTCAGTTTCTTGGCAAGGACTTACCGTTTAGCCGCCGGATTAGACCTCCTTTTCTCTTGACTCTTAGTTTTGATTGCAACTTCAATCTTTCAGTTGAGACTCCAGTTTCCATTTTCATGTCGCAACCTCAACGGCACGTCGCGACCTCAAATGGAGCCCTTCATTTAAAAACTAGTTTACTGACTTCATTTCTTTACGAGGGCCTTCCTTGGCTTCATTTATGGATCCATGTCGCGACCTTAGATTGATGTCGCGACCTCATTTGTCTTCAATCGGCGTCGCGACATCAGCGTGGTGTCGCTACCTGAGATTCTTCCTTGATTAATTCCTTTTGTCTCAACCACACTTTCTTGGTACTTAGCCTTTATCAGCGATTTGCCTTGGTCATTCTGGTTGCCATTTAAACCCAGTCACGACTTCGTTTGAATAAGCCTTACTATTTCTTATGAGAAATTTGGTCCTATGGCAGTGTCGTAACACCGGAATTAGTGAACAAACAAGCTTCTTGTCGCGCTCCAGACTTTCGATTCACGACCTGTTTACGCTCTTAAGGTGATTTCCTTAACATTTTTCTTGGGATTTCGCTTATGCTGTATTTTTCTGCAAAATTAAATTTGAGTAAAATATCAATATTTCTTCACATGAATCAACTTTTATCTTCTAATATACTCAAAAAAATGGATTAAAAATCAAATGAGTTTTTGGACTCATCAAATTCCCCCAAACTTAAAATTTTGCTTGTCCCAGTGAAGAATTGTGTCCTCGAACAATTAAACAAATTGCACAGGACATTTTCTTATTCACACTCGATCTTTCTTATTCCCACCTTCTAACTTAGAAATAGGAATAACAACATCATTTTAAATTTCAGTTTCGATTCAAGAAAAAGGAATGGTCTCTACTTCTATCACAAATTCCTTGATGAAATAATGTATTTAAACAGTTTATTCAACAAGTCTTGTTCTCTGTGTGTGTGTAGGTCTTCAATTCTTTTCATCTTTATGTTGAAATTAGTTAATCTTCTGGGAGTCTCCTCAGAAAACTAATCAAAGATCCCATAGGCTTGTTTTTCATATTGATCTCCCACTAATGTGAAGTAAATTCAACCTTAAGCTGATCAACGAGTCTTTGAAGCTTGTAATGTTAGGCAGGTAGTGGGTAGATAATGGGAAAATTTAAGTTGCAAATTACCCAGTTTCCATTCTTTCTTTTAACTAATTGCCTTCAGCTTTCACTCTTTTTCTTCTTTGTTCTTGTTGTTTCTCCTCAATCTTAGCCTGATTCATCTTTTTGAAATCTTTTTATGGCATTTTGATTTCCACTAGTACTCATTCAGGCCAGTTCCCTTGTTCTAGAACTCTTTTGCTTATGTTTTTCTCGGGATGGGAATAGTGCAATGTTTGTCTTCTTAGGCTTTATCACCCATAGAGAACTGGGCTAAGTAACTCCTATACCGGTTAGTGATAGGGTACTAGGTGTTAAAAACTACCCTACGAGCTTAATTGTTCAAAGGGAATAGGCCCGCAAAAGACAAAACTTATTCCACTCATCAATTTACTTCTTTTTCTCTGCTCCTTCGGGTTATTTCTTCTCACTCACACAGTAATGTTGGAAACATTTTCCCCTAAACTAGTTTCTTCGCTTTCTGAGTAGACTTTTATGTATTAGGCCCCAGAAAATTTGGGGCTCTTTCTTGCGGGATTATTGCAGGAAGGAGATTAGTTTTCATTTGCTGTCATTTAAGGAATTAAGGCTTGTTTGGCTCGAATCATGGGACTAGAGGCATGCTTTAGCATATCTTGGTAAGGCTTGGAAAGCTCAAGCGCGGGCGACCTCTATCACTTCTTTCTTGTTGGTTGTTTACCTAAGATTTCGCCTTAATCACACCCAATGTCCTAGAGAATCACTTAATTCATCACTAGAATTCTGTACAAGATGTTCCCTAATTCCTCTCAAAGTTTCATGAGTTTGTTTGTCAAGTGTATTGTTTCTTCCAAGACTTGTACTGATTCACTGTTTATTTACACACTTTCAACTGTTATCTGCTCCTTCAGTAATATCCATTTTCTCCAATTTTTGCAATCTAAACCTGGATTTAAACTTTTAGTCGCAACCTAATTCCAATTTTTAGTCTAAGCCTTTTTCCTTAGTTATTTTAGTTGAACTTAATTTCACTCCATATTACACTTCTTCCATCTCTTATTGTTTAACGTCCTGTTATCCTGTCGCGACTTAGTAATGTTGATGTTTTACTAGAAATTTCGACCTAGAAAATTTTCCATTATCATTGAACAATTCAATTCACAGCAATTTCAATTCACCAAATCCAATCAAACTAATACAATTCAATCATCTTTAATTATTCAAATATTCAACAAATCCATTCATCATGCACGATTCAAAATTGAAGACAAAATAAAAATAAAATTCCCCAAACTTTCTAATCATTCATCTCATCAGACAAAATTTAAAATAAGTTCAAGAAAGTATACGCCTCTTTTGTCTCTTTTAGATTGAAGCCACTGTAGATGTTCCTCCTTGCATTCTTATTGTCCCAAGTAGCTAAAAAAAATGATTACTTTACTTTCAATCAATGACAGAATAAAATTACACAAAGATATTAGAAATTTTAACACAAAAAGTATAATAAAGAAAAAACTTAAACAAACTGGGATGGATTGCCTTCCAACAGCTGTCAATTTTATTCTTAAATGGACTCACTGCTACTGATGTTTCAGTTTCTTCAAACCTTCCATCCAAACTAAGAGTTATTCTTCCACTTGCATTCTCCCAAGGTAGTACTGTAATCTTGGACCTATTACCTCCTAGCCTCATGATTTCTGTCTCAATTGTCACTGCCCCAAAATTTGTATCATTCTGATATCATATGGTCCACCCATTTTGATTTAAGCTACTTGGAAAAGAGTCGTAGTCCTGAGTTGAATAATGTGACCTGATCTCCTGCTTTGAATTCCTCTCCACCTTTGATCGTTTATTTTTCATTTGTCTGCAGATCTCCAAAGCATTTAATCATATCTCCATTCCTCAACCTCTTTCCTAAATTCATTTAACCAGAGTAGCCTCTCTTGTGCACTTGAAATCAAAATTTACTTCTTGATGCCCAACATTATATTCGCTCAAGAGGAAGTAAGGTTTTCCAAAGACAAGTTCTGTATGGGGACATTCCAATGGGAGTTTGTCCCAGCATTATTCAGAGAGCATCATCAAGTTTCGAGACCAATCTCGCACTGAGCTAAGGCCTTTTCAAGAGGTCCTTCATCTCCCGCCAACAGTCAAGTCTATTTATTTGAGGATGATGGCTGCCTACACGTCCACATCACAGTCCTCCAACAGCTTAATTCAACACTATTTCAAAGCATCCTCCATTCACCCATTATGTCCAACCAAACCCAACACTTTCAAACCAACTGAAATAAAATTATCGGAGTCAGCTACTCTCAATCCAGTCCTCACACATAATCCATTTAGAGTTATGTATATTTCAACAAAGCCTGAAAGGTCCACAAAAATCATCTCCATTATATCAAATAAGACTATTAATTAAGATATCATGGTATCATGTCTTTCGTTGATATTTCCTATTCTTTAGCAGCTGATCACACAACTTCACCCATTCAAAATTCTGGTACAACAAACACTGAAATCCATAACTGAGACTTGTAGAGCTGTTGTCCTGAATGTCCTGACATATGATGTGATGAATATCCCCTGTAGAAAATCTTGTTTCTACCCCAGGCTGTCTAATGATCAACTGGCTCCATGGCCAGCACACACTTCGCATAGTACTCAACTCGCACCTTAGTTTCGTCATAACAACCAGCGCCTGACTCATGATCAAAACCACACATCCTGATAGTCAGCAGATCCATCATACCTCACACTCCACATCAGAAAACTTCTTCGCTATCTAAAGAATAGTCTTCTTCCATCCAACAATGTTATCGCATTACATAACTTTTTCTTACTGTCATCAACTCAATAAACAATACCTGTCCATCAGTCTTATTTCTGCGCTTCTTTTGTTGGTTAACATATTAACGCCGCGATCATAACGTTAACTAAACATCGGTCATACAAACAATATCAGCATCCGAGAAGAATATCCAGGCGTTCATTGAATGTTTGTCCGCAAGAGAGGTAACTTCACGCTCTTTCGGCTTCAACACTGCACACCAGTTATTCAAACACGAGTCAAACTGATTCAACGAACTGAACGTCGGACTTCCAACTGAATCGATTCGAGATCCCTGTCCGTGATTCTTCGTACAATGAACTAATATCGCGTCAAAGATTCGGCACAGCGGTCTAGTAATTTTGAGAACCATAAATCCTTCCGAAACTTACGTCTCTTAAGAAATCTCACTCGATCAGCTGGGTGCACAACGACCACACGAACGGTTATTCATTTTTCGGTCACCAGAATCATGCCTGCAAGACATATCTCTTCGGAACCATAGCAAGATTTTTCTTAATCAGCGACTTCTGTTCCATTCTTTCAGAATGTCCGTCGTGGTGCATCGTCAAAACTGATCCATACATCAGGAAATTATTCAAGAAGATCTGAGATCCTTCACAAACGTAGTAATATAGATATCATGATTCGCTGAATACCAGATATCGCAAAACCAAATGGTATTCTTTTCATGTACTGGGGGCCGGTATGTAAACAGTAGTCGCTTCCCCATCCCTTCCGCGCGGCACTAGTTGTATTCAGTATCACCAAGAAAATATATGGAGAAAGTCCACGTCCGTCCAGCATTTATCACAGCAAGTGAAATGGATCGTTTTTGTTGCGGGATGGTTTTTCTTAGCACCACATACCTTCCATTCGTCACTACTAATCCAGCGGTCCGTTTCAATCACGTTGAATCCACCTTGTAAACCATGACCACTGTACCACCCCAAGAACCATCCATATAGTACATATAAAAACCCGCATTTAACCATTTCAGTAACTTCTTTTCTAACACCCTTTTCATCACATGTCTAACCTTTCACTACAACACATTGGAATTTACAAAAAATTTCAGTTGTCTGTAAGATACACTTCACCACAAAGATAATGTACGAAAATAAACGCTTCCTAAAGGCTCACGGAAGACATCATGGACAAATAATGAAACCGTCCCAATAACACATCCATGATCAAAAATTGTTTCGTCATCAGAACATTATCAATGCGCTCTTGTCCCTAAAATTAATAACTATTCGTTCAAAGTATATTACTCCATCAATTTGATGTTCAAAACAAATGGACCATTTTAAAGAATTTCAAAATTTATCCACATCCACTAGAATTGAAACAACCATTCTCCACAAAGCGCTGAATCACCTGGGACTGATATTAACAACCTCCTTTCGTCCACCAAAGAGTCCAGATCGACTAGGACAAACAGTCATTTTGTCCAGCAATGAATGATCTCTTCAAATCAACAGTACCATTTCCGTCCACAAAGGGCTGCACCAATTAAGTGACTTAAACACCACTGATCCAAACGTTAAAGATCCAGCAACTGATACAAACACCATCCTCCACAAGGCTGATTTATTGTTAATGGTTGTATGAATTATTTGTCCATTACCTAGCATGGAAAAATCTCTCAACAACTCAATTCTTTTCAGTCACACATACAAAATGTGTCCCACATCTGATTATGTCACCTATAAGAAATTTTATTAATATCTAAAATAAAATTATATAAAATAAACATCATCAAACATACGCCAAGATTTAAAAACAAAAATATAATCCATGGTTAGAACGGCATGACATTAATAACCAGCATTAAGATAACAAGAAACATAAAATATTATATTGCCACTGATGCTGCACCCAAAACTCAAAAAGCTCCAAACCAATCAACTGAATAAGGTCATTCATCTCTTCCTCCACCTACAATGACACCAAAAAGCAAACATCTAACGACGTTTCAATTAGAAAGTAAATCCAAAGAGAGTAAGAATGAACTATTCCTACCAAATCTTTCTAAGAAATATGAGTCTGTGGATGGCCATCAGAGAGAAACATATCAAACATCTTCATACGCCCAAAAGCAAGACTCCCAAACTTCTGATTCTAATGATCATCTAAACCCTTCCGATTTCCAAGCAAATAGTCAAACAATCATCACACCAACTGTTAATTGATCACTCAACATCTTCTATATCTCAAGCTTCCATATTCTGTTGCTCTGAGTCGATCTTCCTTTTGTCAACATCAAAAGAACTTTGATAGCTGATCTAGTCCCAAGAACTTGATCAATTACTCCGGATCTATAAAGATCCTTCCTATATTTCTCCAAACGGGGCCCAGAATGTCCTCTAAAATTTTAGAATTATTTAATATAAATGACTAATGTGCAACTATGACTTGTCAATATATAGCATAACAATTACACTTACATATTTTTTGACTTACTAATGAGATGACCATCCTTTTTCCTCTTTCTTAAAACAAAGTGAACTTGTAAAGAGTCTGACCACACTCCTTCCATCGCAACCCACACATGTCAAGATGTCACAAGTCAATCCACCAGAAACCAAAAGTCTTGATAATTTTCAACGATACAATTCACGGAACAACAAAGTGAAGTGATCTCGACAGATATATGTTAAGAGCCACTATGCGATTTTGGGTACATTTGCCACTAGTCATTACTACATCAATAATACCTAGTGATATTTAATCCACACAGATTAACATCAATATAATGTCCTTCAACAGAACCAGTCCACCCAGCCAGTCTGGCGAACAAAGATTAATGCCTTTATTTTCTTGTCTGGTGAACAAACAAGTCATCAAATGTAAACACAAGAACATGAATGAAGAAAACGATAAAATAATAAAGAGAAGAAATGAACAGCAGTCCACAACAAAAAACCAAGGTTCAACCAAAGGTTAATATGTCACAACATCTGTCTGTTATTCAACGAATTTCTGGTTTTCTATTGAAAAAGATTCATCGCCCAATGAACTTAATTAGAGAAATAACAGTCCCAATCCATCCAAAGCCCAATGCCATGTAAATAAAGGATAATAAATGTCCAAAATAAATCAAAAAACAAACAATAAAAATATTTGGGCACTTAAAAAAATTTATCAAGGTAAGATTTTTCAGTTTGCTAAAGCATCCAGCTAATAACCCAAAGCATGAATGCACTGCCCAGCCTTTCTGCATCAAGCAATTTCTTTTATCCCAAACCAGAGAAGATTATCAACATGCAGACTATTCATAACAATTGCTCTTAACTATCAAATCGACGCAAGAAGATAAATTAAAGATGCACTGAAACCAAAGAGTCAAATCAATGACAATAATCATAATTCTCCCAGCCAAACTAAACCTTGGGCGTGAAGGAAGACAGATCAAACTAGCAAGATGAACACTAAATCTCAAAATAGTTGGAAGAAAATTATATATATATATATATATATATATATATATATATATCATATAAGAACAAAGATCCATTCTATCATATAAATACATATCCAGCCTTCAATCAACATTAACACTATAAACAAAAACAATCCAAAATCCATTGCATACCCGTATTAAACATACAATGGTGCAATAGACGACGGAAAGATCCAAGCTTTGGAGTTTGTTCATCCAATCCTTGAAACGTAATGAAGAAAATACAAGATCACACTCCATTTCTTCTCGAACTGTTTAAAATTAAGAGACTAATCATCAATCCAGAAAACCCATCAAACAAATTTTCAAACCAAAGCACTCAACTTTTCCCATATTTTCTTGATAATAATTTATTTCCAAAGCCCCAACAAACAGAACACAGTAAAAGGCCACCAAAGAGAATCCACAAACGGACAAGACTCTCCTCTATAAAACATAGGAAAAGGGCATCACTAAACAAATCACCAACAACAATGTGCAAACCAAATAGAAACAAGCCCACATCCGGCGAGAGGATAGACAATTCAAACATCGGACCCATATAGGCCAACAAGCAAAACCGACCAAAATAAAACCAAGTCAAACCCCGGGCAAGGAGACGACAAAACCCATTGGCCGGGCATAGGCAGCAAAGGATACCAACAAGAAAAACCCACACCCGGGGCTCAAACAACAAACCTAATGGACCAACCGAGCAACCACACAACCGTGGGATTGAGCCTGAAACACAACAGCTTGGTCGTCACTCGAGGAACAAAACAGCCTACCCATTGAGTGGGAACATGCCAAACTCGACAACAATCCATTCCGCCGCCGTGCGTTACATCTCGGTGCCCAAACGACCATCGGCCAAGATAGAAACGCGTGACCCAAGGGGTGACCAACCCTCCACACGGAGAATTGACCCATCCCGTCCAGTCCCGTGTCCATCCGACCAACGCGGGTGGGAAAGACCCGTAAATGTCGGCGTAACCACCTGCCAACCACGAAACAGATCCCCTCTCTTCAACGGGATGAAGAAGACATTGTAAATGCGTAGAGCCCGGCTTACCGCAGTCCGCCGCGAAGCGAACGTATTTGGGACAATGGCCTTCGATATTAGATCCTGAACCATACCAGATCATTATTAGGAAAATATGGCTCTTTCGCGGCCAATCCGGCCGTACAGACCGTATTCCGACTGCGGGTTCTTCGTAATCGAGCGATTGTCCATGCCATATCCGTATTCAACGTTCCCCACCATCGACGGGTTTATTTGATACCCATACTCACTCTCTCCCCATCCTCCGAACCCTCCTCGGCCCGATGTAGGGAGTTTGGTGAGAAACTGTTATAGCTTACGGCCGGATCTGCGGGACGTGAGCGGTGATGGAATCATGAGGATGAAATCCGGTGGGATTCGACCCGTGTCATGCCTTCATAATGGCTTCAAACGGTAAAAGTGAGATCATGTCGATCTGGCGCCCGATGATGTTTAGCACGGAGAATCACAGCGGCGTTTTGGCCATCAGCTAGCGGGTTCCGACTGACAAAAGGAGACGGCCGAGACTGCATCGGCGACATAGGCACGTCACGAACCCTTTTGGGTATCTCATAGCCGGCGCCACAACTAGGAAAAACTTAAATGGAGGAACCCATAAGATTCAAACCCCTTATGAGCGATCCATGAGACCCGGCCGTCGGCGTAGTCGTGGGAACTAGAGTTTTTTTTTAGAATATTTTAAAATATAAAAAAAATAGTCCTAACATATTAACATAAAATAAATTAAAAAATAATTTTTACATTCAAAATTTAATATAAAATTTTATTCCTCAAAAGTTTTTAAATAGTTAAAAATAATTTTTTAAACCCTTTATTCTAAATATACGATCATGTTCCAAGTATAAATGTGGAGAATATATATATAAATATATATATATATATATATATAATAATGTTAATCTTTAAATATATTAATCAATTAGTAACTTTTTGTTTTGAAATTTAAGTTTATTATTATGATTTTCAAAATAATAAGTTCAAGTTTTTAACAAAAAATTTAGAGTTTTGAGCAATTATTTTTTATAAATCATAAAAATAATTTTACTTTTTAATAAACAGATATAAATATAATAAATAACTATACTTTCAAAATAATCTTGATATGTAAAATTAAATATATCTTTAAATTTTCAATAATTTTTAATTATAAAAATTTATATAAAAATATCCACCGATATTTCTCCGATATATCCGTAAAATCCGAGTACCGATATATCTATCGAAACCCATATTTTTATCTTTCATCGATCTCTATTTTTTTATTCGGTTTTTGGGTTTTTTCTCTCAGGCTTGGTTTTCTTTTGTCATGTTAAACCTCTGATTTGTTTCACGAAGGAGATAGTTGCAGATATCTTTTTATTTTGAAGGAAGGAATTAGATTTACTGATTTAGAACACCAGGACGGTTTTGTTGACATAAAGTATGAGGAGTTTTGATATTTCTAAGTTAGCAGACAAAAAAATGTTGTTTGTTTCGTCGAGAAAGAGGTTTATTTACAAGTTCAATTTTTATCATTTATGACAAGATTTCGTCCATAATAAGTTTGTAATTCTACTAAGACATTTAAAAATTGTCCCTAATGATTTTGGCCTTTGGGGACGAAAATATTGATATGCAAATCGTCCTAAAAAATTAAGTAACTTTAAATACAAAATAATTCGTCCACAAAGAGTTAAAAACATCCCAGAATATTTTTCCTCAAGTGGCGCGACCCTAAAATTCTAGCGGGGCAAAAATATGGCGCTTCATTTTTCTGAACTAATTTTAAGTTTAGATCCCACAATTATGTATGTTTGTGGGCGAAATCATTCGCAAAATTTTGTAGCTAATTTTATAATTTGTTGTATGGTGTTTGATGCTCAATAGAAGTTTTAACTATCATTCATTAATATTTTATTACCTTCAAACGAGGGGACATTATTGGATCCTGATTGACGACAATATTTATGTGCCTCTGAAATTCCGGTAAACCTGTTCTTGATTCGGTCCAATCGGTGATATGTGATAGTTTTCTCTTTTCTGGTTCTAAGAACTCATATTTCAAATGGTAGGCAATTTTCAATATTAACCCTTTTGCACTAGTTTTACATACATTTGCATACATCATCTTATTGTGTTCATTCATGCTTGAAATTTGTTTCTTTGTACTTCACAAATTTGAAGGCAACATTTCCACGATCAATACTCTGAGAATCACGAAAATTCATCTCAATTTCATTGATAGAATGTTGAAGAATACAGCGATTCAATTAATGCGCGAGAAGACTCTGTTTCTAAATAGCACAACCACCGCCTACATCGAGTGTTAGCTCTATTAAGATTAAAGTGCAGCTTTCATTCCGCCTTAGAAGTCAGTTCACCTTTTTGCACATCTATCAAGGCAGACTCTAGTTGCTAAGAAGGGTCTTCCTAGCAGCAAAGGAACTTTGGTGTCTTTCTCCATTTTCATAATCACAAAGTCCACATGGAAGATGAATTTTCTCACCTTGACAAGCACATCTTCAAGAACACCTTCTGGTTGTGCCATTGATCTGTCATTCATTTGCAATGTAATTGCTGTTGGGGTTAGTTCCCCTAAACTCATCCTTTGCACCATTGACAGAGGCATCAAATTTATACTAGCACCAGAATCACACAAGGCTTTCTTGAATTCATATTTCCCTATGGAGTAGGGAATGGTGAAACTGCCCGGGTCCTTTATTTTTGCTTGGAGCTTTTGCTGGATAACTGCACTGCAGGTAGCAGTCAGGTTCACTATTCCTTCCTCAGCTATCTTCTTTTTCTTGTTCAGTATCTCCTTTAGAAATTTTGCATAGTTAGGCATTTGGTTGATAACTTCTGTAAAAGGGATATTGATTTCTATCCTCTTGAAGATGTCCAAGAATCTAGAAAATTGCTCTTCCCTTTTCTTTTGAAACCTGCGGGAAATGCTTGTAGGTGTATAAATTGGTACTCTCTCATATACATTTTACATTCCACTACTTCTTTCGAGGCTGTTCCAATCTATGTACTCTTCTCTCCTTTCTTTCCAGGTTTCTTTTGTTCTACTTTAGTCTCTTCTTTCCTTTCTTTCTTCTTTGTTGTTGCCCTTCTTTCCACTTCTTCGCGGCGTCATGCGGGTCCTTTGGATTCTTTTGATGCTAGGAATGTACCCTTGCTCGGTTAGCATACTCGGTCGGTGGCCTACTTGTGTCTCAAAGTTCCTTCAATGGGCCTTGTATTCTTGAAATACTTGAGTATCGGACAGCTAAGTGACATTTTAATTCATAGGAAGTGTATAAGCCTCTTGTTATTTGGCGTTTGCAGCATTTGTTCTTAGATGGATTTGAGTCCTCCCCATGACCATGATAGTCATTCTGCCTTCACCCATGATGGTCTTCTTTGGAACCGCCGGTGAGCTCTTTGATATCCACATCGAGGATTAATCCATGTCTTGGGCCTTGTCTTTGCCTCCACCATATGAGAAATTCTCGTGTTCTCCCAGTAATTGGGTGTAATGTGTGGGCGGGTTAGGATTTGGCAAAATGACTCTTCTTGGTTCATTCCGCATTATAACCTCCTCGACCTCGCAGGCGTCCTCTTACGTTGGTATTTCAACACTTCTTCTCATTGCTTCTCTTTCCCTTTGCTCCTGTCCTCATGAAGCGGTGTGCATTTCTCTGTTTGTCCATCTGTATGATGGCATCTAACTTTGCCTCCGTAGCTGTCATCTTACTCAGCTCCATGATTCCTTTTCCTCCATTGTTACCTTGGCTTCGGATGGAACTTTTTCATAGCCCACACTTGACCGGGTCTTCTATCGGATCCTAGCCTCTTGACACTTTTCTTTTAGATGCTCCACCAGCAATGACATCAATGATGCCTTTAGATGTATCATTTAAGGCATGATATACTATATCATCGAGTTTTTAAATCAATTCCATGCATGGCACCTTTTAATGACCTCTTAGATCTTTCTGAGCTAGAGTATAGACTCTCATCTTCCCCTTGTTGAGACACTATTATCTCTCTTCTTCTCGAGAGGTGAGAGATGGAAAAACACACTTGGTATGCTTCCTGACTCTTCCCAAATATGAAACCGCATATGGTAATGAACATACCCATGTTATATCTCTTAAGGAAAATGGAAAGAGATGCAACTTTGTCACCTCGGCCTCACTCCATTCCTTGTATTTGCCATCACAATCTCTGGATGTTGATTAGGGTCTTTAGTGGGAGTGGCCAATGAGCCCGATGTTGTTGCACCATTGTTATCAAAGTGGCTTAGGTTAAGTTTAACTTTATCTGGGTAAATTTTGTCCCGATTGTAAATTATTCTTCATGAATGATGGGCCTCGAAATCTCAATTTAATGTCGATCATAGGAGGCCTTTTAAAATTCTTTGTCCTTTGCTCCTCTGTCTGGTCATGTCTCTTATGTGTTCTACGCTCTTTAGTCTTTTCTTGACCTGAGTGTTCACTAATTTAGTGTTTGCTGGCGTAAAATTGAATCTGTTTCTGTGCATTAAAGTTTCTGAAGTGAAACACTCAGTTAATGGTCGTGGACCCTAAGAAATTTATTTTCAACGGCTTGTTAAGATCGGTGGTGGTATAGCCCTTTGCTTATCTTGTTTTGGTCTTTTCAACATAAAATGTTTAGAAAAATGTCAAATTAGCATTTCCCTCTTTTGGTAGAATATTGATCTATTCGATCTTTCCATCCGGAAGCGGCGCCATAAAACTCGTTTGCCTTTTTCTATATAGACTAAAAACCCCTCAAATTCACATGAGTTACAGGCCCTTACACTCTCTTGCGACCATGTCACTTTGGATAAATTTGTTTGATAAAATAATTCTTTCTTAATGTGTTCATGATTTAAAAAATATGGAGTGCAGTACATGTGCTGCAAATTCTACAGGTCATACAAGTAGTAAAATGAATGTAGTCGGTATCATTCCCACGAGAGATTGACAAAAATTAGAGATCAACTACCTGACTATTGAAATTCTATGCTATTTGGACTAAAAACTCATGGCGAAAGTTTTATAAAATGCAGTCTAGACTATTGAATCCCCATTGAAATTTAAGCAAACAAAAGTAAATGAATAAAAATAAATGGTAACTAAAATATTGGACTGAATTAGTTTCCTGTGAGAAACGGAAACTATCAAAGAATTACAATGAAACAGTCAATTCCTACATGAAAATATATTGCTCTGTTTTATGTGTGGATCTGGATTTATCCAAGATTTCCTAAATTTTGGAATTGGATTTCTCCATATTCACTGGTTGAAAACCTTTGCTTCTCTAAAAGACAAGATCAAACCAACGACCTGTATTTCCAATTCTCTTGCAAGATCTGGGCATTTTTCTTTCTCAATACTTCAAACCCATTTCTTGGCGTGGCGAGATCTTTTGCCATTTATTCTACCGGAGTTTTGCAAAGTTTCTACCATAATTGGTGGCCCGTCCTCCAGGTCTATTGGTTCATCCCTTTTCCCTTGATTAGTCCTCATTAACACGGGGTTGGGAACTTCCCTTTAGATTAAGGTGAACTCGATTATTTATAATGTTAAATACTCCCTCCGACTTCAATTATGAGCGGGCCAGAGGTTGCATCAAAATGACACTGAGAGCTCAGCAGTTCATCAATGGTATTCAACATGCCGAAAGAATGCTCTGACTCTGGGAATCTCCATCTGTGTCTTCAGAGGGGCATCCTGGAAATTAGAGCAAGATACATTCCTTCAACTGGTATTCGGTACTACTATTGAGAACTTATCGATTCAAAAACGAAACCAAGTAAGTAAATCCAAACCCAAATAAGTTCTCCATATTTTGGGAAGAATTGCAACTAAATGTAAGTCAAATCCAGCAGAGTTGCGTTCCAATTATTGCATTACAATTCAAAGAAATGGGTCTAGAACATGTACATCCATGATAATCATATTGGCGAGAAGAAATAAGATTCCATAAATTTGTCTAGATTTCATTAATTTTAAGGCATTAATTTTAAGAAGAAAATAACATAAATAAAATAGATCCCGGCTCCCTGTTACTTACAGGTTGTTATTTGGACCAAAAGACATATACAAAATTTATGACACGATTACCAAGGACTGGCCAATACAATCCTAACTTAATAATGCCATGAAACTTTGTTAGCTATATTTCTTTACAATTATCTTGATTAAAAATGGTTTCCTTAAGGCCGGATAATTTATTCTGGTTTTGATCCATGATTCTACAAGTGCCTGAGTCGAACAAGTAATAAGTGGATTTTAGTTCAGATATCGATCCCACAGAGATCTCAAGAATTTTCAATCAACTACCCTGACTACTCAAGGTCTATACTATTTGGACTATGATAAACAATTTGAATCAGCTTTGAAAGCCTTAAAATAATAGAAAATTAAAGGTGAATTAATAACAAATAAGACAGATACGAAATAATAAAATAACAAATTTAGATTGAACGATTTAGCAAGGGCCTATTGAAAATAAAGCTATTGCTTAAGAAACATCAATTCCTTCGAGATTTCTTTGTAATTTTGCTTCATGAACCTGAGATTTAAAACTAGTCCAAGAATTGTGAAATGTATTGGGTCTCTCAAATTCACTATTCATTATCTAACCTTATTGTTTTCTTTCGAAGATAGTGGGTTAGATAACTTCTACCTTTAATGCAGGTGCCTTGTTACGGGTATTTTTCTTTTCAATACTTCATACCCTAACACAGATTTGTAAACTGAGCTCCTAACTTATAGTCATTACCTGATTTACACTATACTAGTAGTTTCTCTTCCTCAAAGTGAACAACATTCTTTCCTTGATTAGTCCCTTGCTAACATGGGATTGAATTCACCATTGGTCGAGGCGAACTCTCCGCATGTTTAAATTGATAATCGTTCCAACTCATTCGTCTCCAAAGTGAAAGAGGATTTGTCAATTTAATCACCACCAGAGCACATTAAATCACCAATAGCGAGAGGTTAAGCATACGGATCAATTGCTCATTACTCTTAGGAATGCCTTCCCTGTGTCACTCAGAGGGCCTCCTGGAAATCAGAGCTTGAGACAATCCGTTTATGGGTAGGCAACACTGATATTGGGATCAATTCCACAAAATAAAAAAAACCAGCAAGTAGATTTACAAACTGAAGTTCATCATCGATGAATAAAATTCTGCAGGAAAGATAATTTACGGCCGATAGAAGTCATTTCAATTGGAAGGCGGGTTCTAAATTACTGGTCCACCATACATTGGCTTGTTGATCAGAAACCACGTAATTAGGAAGCGGTAGTTCGAAATCGAAATTTTATGCGGAATTCCAAATAGCAACAGTAATTTGAAGAAATATAAATGCGCATTCGAGCTAAAACTTTAACATTCGCGTTCGGATCAAATTTAAAACAAAAATACGAACTAATCTAAAGAATAAAAACAAAGAAAAGAAAAGAAAATTAAAATACGAGGGCCTTGACAACCGGATCTCTTTCAAATTACGCCCGAAATCTGCGTTCCTTGATGCGCGACTACATATTTATAGATTACGAGTTGGGCCCTAATTTCGATGCACCTCTTTTGGACCCAGGTTAAGCGCCCGATTTGGTTGTTGATGTCGTGACATCAATTCTTTGTCGCGACCACATTTGTCTCGGTCTTTGTCGCGAAGCTCTTATTTAGTCGCGACATGTCTTTGGTGGCGATGTCGCGTGACTTACTCTTGTCGCGACATCTTTTCTTCCAGAATGATGTAAACGACTTCTTACGACATCGCGACCTCACCTCTTTGTATTTGATGTCGCGACAACTCAATGTTGTCACGACCTTCTGGTCTTTGCAGCGGATGTCGCGACCTCTTTATGATGTCGCGACCTCTTTATGATGTCGTGACCTCTTTATGATGTCGTGACCTCTGTTCCTTGCTTCTGTTGTCGCGATTGTTTAATGATGTCGCGACCTCAAGTCTTTGCAATTGATGTCGCGAAAACCAGGTGTTGTCGCGACCGCTGAGTGATGTCGCGACTTCCTTTCTGTGTAGTTGATGTCGCAACAGCTTGATCTTATCGTGACCTTCTTTTTAGTGCAACTGATGTCGCGACCATTTGAATGATGTTGCGACCTTAGTTTCCTTGCAAGCTGATGTCGCGACTGCTTCTGATTCAGTGTTGATGTCGCGACTGCATCCAGATGTCGCGACTTAAATGTTCAGTCAATTGTTTATCTTCTGTAGCAACTTCTTTTTGGTGTCGCGACCTCATTGTCCACTGTATTGGGTTTAATTCTGTCGCGACTTTTGAATGATGTCGCGACATCATGTCTTCTTCTTCATCAATTCCTGGTTGCTTGACTTTAGCAGGTTTCTTTCCGCGTATTTCGTTTTGTCTTCAATTACGCTTCATTTCGCATTGGAGCTTTGTAGTTGCAACCCTAATATGTATTCGATTCTTTGCATAAGGTTCCACGACATGAATCCTTTAATCCTTTTTCGCCTCTCCTGCTGTAATTTTCTTCAGCCAGTTACATCAGTACTGCTCAGCCACATTCTGCTCAGCACTACGCAATTTACCTTTTCCTTTTGAATTCCTGGCACTGTGATTTGGTGAGATATTCCATATTCACGCATAAATCATCTTTTTAGAATAAAATAAATCGGAAAAATGGACTGAAAATAGATGACTTTTAAGCTCATCAAACTCCTAAACTTAAAATTTTGCTTGTCCTCAAGCCGAAAGATTTGTTTGTCCTCAAACAAAAGGACATTTCTGTTTGTTTTGCGGTTTTCTCATTTCCCTCTTACTGTTCGGGAATTAAGAGATATCTCTATTATTTCAAATTTCGGTTTATGCAAGAGCAGGCATAGTATACTTCTATTACAAAATTTCTTGATAAACTAATGTATTTAAGCAGGTTTATTTAACAAGTCTTGTTAAGTATTATTGTGCGGAGTCTTTGCAATCCTTTGCAACTTCATGTTGAATTTAGATTAATCTTACGGGAGTTTTTCTTAGATTGTTTATCAAAATCCCATATGCTTGTTTTTCATTGATCTCTCCACTAATGTGAAGTAAATTCAACCTTCGAATCAATGAAGATGCTTCCAGGAGAAAAACACTTGTGTGGCTTGGGTAATGAGTAGCATAGATGGAATTTTTAGGTTAAGATTACCCAAACTCTTTCTTCTTTCTTACTTAACTGCTGCCTTCCTTTTCCTTGAAACTTCTTTAGTTGATTTCCCCCAAACTTCATCATTGGGGTATCTCCTTTGAATTCTTATGTTTAAAATTGTTTGTTCAAATTTCTCATTTGTATTTCTCATTGTTGGAACTCTTTCTCTACCACTTTTTAGGAAAAGTCTAATGTTCTGTCTTTTTAGGCTTTCTAACACTCTTAGCGAACTTTAGGTTAGTAACTCCCATACCAGTTGGCATTAGGGTACTAGGTGTTGAAACACCCCTAAGAACTTAATTGTTCAAGAGAGTTAGGCCACAAAACAAAACTTCTTCCTTTAAGCTTTTTTTACGTGTTTCCCTCACCTTTAGATCTGTCTTCTTCACCCTTTTCTATATTTCTCCTTTAAGTTCTCCAAAATATACTCCCCAGACTTTATTTCTTCTTCCTCTCCTTGAGTTTTTGGGTGTCGGAGTTCTTTCTTTGGAGAGTTAGTTATAAGGATGGCTTCGGTTTCCAATTGCTTGTTTTGAAGATAGGGACTGTTTTGGATCAAATTTAAGAGCTAGGGTATATGCATAAACATATAAATAATGGTGGCTAGAAAGGCTCAAAGCGCGGATAGCCTACATCATTTCTGTTGGTTGTTTTACCCTAGGATTTCGCCTCAATCAATAATCAAACAAGTTCTAGAGATTTGTGAACTCTAAATCACAATTCCCCCACTTTAAGATATTCCTAATTCTTGTCAATAGTTTCATAAGTTTTGTTGACCAATGTGTATTATTTCTTCAAGACTCGTACTTATTCACTGTTTACTTACATTATTTGAACCAAGTATTTTAGTCCTATCGGCCAGAACTAATTTTCAATTCTTGCAACTAAAGCGGAATTTAAAAGATCAGTAAATACTCTAATTCGAGTTCTTTATTCATGCCTTGATTATGCAAAAATTATGTTCTTTGAGAAAGAACAGAATTATTTATTTAATTCCTAAACAGAAAATAGAATAACACAGAAACACAATTCATATCTAATGAACATCCAATTTGTTAGTCAACAGAAATTTTATTCAAAGATCAAATTATTTCGATATTGTACAATCTGCCTTTTCTTACAAATAAAACTGTAACTAAGTTCGAGAAAAACCCTTTATTTCTTGATCTAAATTCCTATATCTTCTTTTCAAAGGTTGCGGCTCCTGCTTCAAATTTGGCCCACGAGACCTTGACTCCTCCATGAGTTGATTAGGAGTTAATAAGGTCGTTCAACAAATTGGGGCTGCTTCACTTTTTTCTTTGGAGCTTCTGGTTGATGGGTTCTAATTAACCACTTCTTCGATTCCTTTCCCATCAACCACTCTCTTCATTACACATCGTTTTATGGAATAAGGAATCGAATAGGTTTGTTTTCCGCTTCATTCCATAAACTCTATGTTCATAACCTTGAAGCTCTTCTTTTCTTTTTTTCTCCATCTTCCTCATTTTCTTTGTTTATTCTTCCCTTGTCTTCCCGTCCTTTTATAGTGATTTTAACTTCTCTGGAAGAACGAGGTTATTTATTTTTTTTTTGAAGTTTTCACTATATGTATTAAATGAGACTCCTCGAATTCTTGTTCTCTTGATGTTTCCAATGGAAATTTTTAGAATGAAGTAATGAATATTGAAAGATTTTCCTAAATCTCCTCTGATTATTCTCCTCGAAAATGTCCATTATAAACCCGATTGGTTCGTTCAAATGAGTTGAATTCGGTTGCATGAATTATTATCTAATTCCCGATTTGAATAAATGTTACCATAACGAAGGTTGAATAAATTTTGTCGCGTCATTAAATTTAGAGGCGAAATTAAAGTTACTTGGTGATATGACTTTTCCTTGATGTCGCGACATGAATTATGTGTGGGAGGACCATGAGTCATCCACGAGAGAGCAGAACATCAGACATCTCATGACATTATTCAGTTGTCGCGACCTCTATTTCTGTCGCGACATACCTTTTGGTTGCGACCTCATTCTTGCTCTTCCTTGATCTTGGCCCGGAGTCCACGACATCAACCACATTTGCGACTTAGTTTAAATCGCGACATAAGTTTTTGTCGTGACCTAGTACCTCAATTTTTAATGAACATCTGACTTTTCACTATTTATCGATGTGCAAATTCTCAGCATTCAATTCAATCATTCGCATACAACAATTCAAACATGTATTCTATTAAATTTTAACAGAATTTATGTAGGGAAGAACATACTCCCCTTTTTCAAGTCGTTCCTTCCTGTGAATTGCTGGAGTTGTATTGGAGTTCGTTCCTTCTTGCCTGAGCCATTTCTGCATAAGCACTCTGCAAAATTTCCAGAAAGGATTTAATTAAACAAAAATTAACTTCTCAAGTACTAACTAATCATTATAAAAACTAAAAAAAACAAAATCAAGGTGAATTCTAAAAAAAATCAAAGTATAAAATCAGAAACTGAAATCTCTATGGGTTGCCTCCCATCAGCTGCTCAGTTTTGAGTCCTTAAGAGACTTCTTGTTTACGATTCTCTCTCTCTCTTAATGAACCAAAGTGGGCTCTTCCTTTCTTTCCTCCACAACTTTGATAATGCTTAGGTCTTTGTCCATTGACTTTAAATTCTTCCCCGGCATCGGTCTTGGTGTTGCTTCAAATGTAGTGTGACCTTCTTGTGTATGGATCAGCTCCATTTTAGTTTTAACTTCCACAGGAAATAACTTCAATGCGGGTTAAAGAAGAGCTTTGTTCTCACCGTGCGAACTCTTTTCTACGAATCCTCACGATCATGCAATTTCTTTTTGTTTTGTCATATATTCCTAGCATTGTCGTAGGCTTCATTTCTCAGTTCTTCCAGTTCATTCAATTGGAGCAGTCTCTCTTCCTTTGCAGTTTTAAAATCAAAGTTCAGCTTCTTGATGGCCCACATAGCTTTGTATTCCAGTTCAAGAGGTAAATGACATGGTTTGCCAAAGACAACTCTGTATGGGGACATTCAATGGGAGTTTTGAATGCGAGTCCACGTAAGCCCCAGTACATCATCGAGTTTGGAAGACTTGATCCTTCTGGCAGGAACTTCTGATCTTTGTAGGATTCTTTTAATCTCCACGGTTGGAAATCTACACTTTGTACGGTAGTACGGGGATGATAAGCTAGACTCATATGCTTGATCCATTACTGCTCATGAGTTTTGCAAATATTTTGTTTGCAAAATGGCTTCCCCCATCACTAATGATAGTTCTGGGTGTTCCAAATCTGCTCAAAATATTATTTTGTAAGAAACTCACAACTATATTAGCATCATTCCTTGGACAAGCCACTGCTTCCACCCATTTGGAAACATAATCCACTGCCAGCAATACATACAGGTTTCCAAATGATGGTGGGAATGGTCCTATAAAATATATTCCCATACATTGAAATTTGCACAACCATTATACCTTTTAGGGCATTTCATTTCTTTCAGCGTGTTCAATATTTTGGCATCTATCACACAATTTGACCCATTCGACACAATCTCGAAGATAGTGGGCCCGATAAAATCCAGTTGGAGTATCTTGTGAGTTGTTCTTTCTCGGAAAATGCCCCCATATGGTATGCATGGCATTCATTCAAGATTTTACATTGTTCACTCGGCACACATCTTCGATGGTGTATCGACTGTTTTAAATAGCGGTGGGTCATCCGGATGTAGTACACGCTATCAGTCCCGAGAACTTTCTTTTAATTTAGTAGCTAAATTCGAGGAGGCTACTCCCGCAGACGGGTAATTCACAATATCAGCATACCATGGAAGTTGGAATGACACCTTAAACAGCTGTTCATCTAGGAAGTTCTCTGTTAATTCTGCCTCCTCTTTTTCTGTTTCATTCCTTTCTACTCTAGACAAGTGATCAGCTATCACATTGTCACATCCCTTTTTATCTTTAATTTTCAGATCAAACTCTTGCAGTAGCAGCACCCATCTTATCAGTCTTGGCTTAGCTTCCTTTTTTGACATCAGATATTTGATGGTTGCATGGTCTGTGTGAACTATAACATGGGATCCCAAAATGTATGGCCTGAATTTCTCACAAGCAAACACTATGGCTAGCATCTCCTTTTCGAGTTGTGGAATAGTTTTCTTGTGCTTCGTTAAGGATGCTAGCATAGTATATGGCTCCCGAATATTTTCTCTTTCTTTGCCCCGATACAGCCCCAAATTCACGAAATCGCGGCATCACACATTATTTTGAATCCACGATCCCATTACAGAATTGTAGCCATAATAGGTGCACTATGTCGATCTTGATTTCTTCAAAGCTGATCTTGTAGAATCCGCTCAATCGAACTTTGTGTCCTTCTCCAGTAATCTGCATAGTGAGACGGCTATCTTTGAGAAGTCTTTGATGAATCTCCTATAAAATCCAGCATGCCCCAAGAAACTCCTTATCCCCTTTACTGTTGTGGGAGGTGCAAGGGTTTTGATAATGGAAATTTTGGATTGGTCCACTTCTAGCCCTGTAGCATAAATTTTATGACGAGAACAATACCTTATTACCATGAAATGGCATTTCCCCCAAATTTAGTGCTATCTGTTTGTCCTTGCACCTTTAAAGTCTTGTTCCAGGGTTGTTGAGACATTGTTCAAACTAGACCCATTACACTTGTGAAGTCATCTACCAAAATTTCCATGACTTCCCTCAACCCGAATATGAGAACATTGACATCATACATCGCTGGAAAGTAGCGGGAGCATTGCACAGCCCAAATGGCATCCTTACGAGAGGCAAGGTACCATGAGGGGCATGTGAATGTGGTCTTTCTTGGTCCTCAGTGCAATTGCAATCTGGTTGTAGCTTTGAATACCGGAGTCAGAACAAAATGAGAGATTACGCTAATCACATCCCGGCATCGATATTGAAGGGCAAGGAAATGATCTTTCAGTTCTTTGTATTCGGCTTCACGTAATCAATGCATACTCTCCATCCTGTCTTGTTCTTGTTGGAATTAATTCATTTCTTTCATTAGGATCATGAAGTAAATCCACCTTTCTTTGGAACCACATGGGTGGGCTAGCAAGGGTATGCGAGTGCATAGATAAAACCGGCATTTAACCATTTGAGCGCTTCCTTTCGGCTACTTCTTTTCTTTCTTGGATTCGGTCTCCTTTGATGTTCAACGGTTGGCTTTGCATTTTCTTCGGTAGTATTTTGTGCATGCATATTGATGGGTGATACCTTTAACTCTTGATAGACCAAGCTGTAGACTCACATTGATTCCTTAAAATTTCCGGCTGACCTCGTTTCTTGATCGGCTGAGTGCAGCGAGAATTAGTGCGGTTTACTCTTTGGCGGCTCAGGTGGCATACTTTAAATGACTTGGCAACTCCTTTAAAACTAGCCCTTCTTCACTGGTTTCTTGATGAAATTCCTTTCTTCATTTTGTCTCCTTTTTCAGCCCATTTGTTCAAGACTCATCCCTTTTTCGTTAGAATGTAAAGCGATGTGCAAAAAATGCGAATCAAACCTTCAAGATCTTTGGAAATTCATCTCTTCTTCATTGATTGAAAGTTGGGAATTACACAATCATAGTAACAATCAAATTGTTGACATATACATCTTCTATTGACTTGATATCTTCCCTTTTCTATGTCCAGTTCCCTCGAACTTACGATTAAATTGAAATGTTTGCCCTCTTCTCGACTACGAGTGAGAATTCCCTTACTGCATACTCCAGGTCGATTTGCTCAGTTGCAAGGAATGGCCTTCCAGCGATGGGGGACTTGTGAATCTTCTTCCATATCCAATATGATGAAGTCAGCGGAAAAATAAACTTTCCCACCTTTACCGGCACATCTTCTATGATTCAGCCCGGGTTTAGCCGGGGTTATCGCCGTTTAGAGTGCGTGGTGGAGTAAAGCTCCCCCAGGCACCTTCTTGGCAACATAATAGGGCATTAAATTGATACGGCTTTGAGAGTAACGAGGAGAGCTTTGAAACTGAGCTCTCGATGGTGCGGGGGCTAAGGTGAAGCTCCACAGGATCCTTCGTCTTTTACGGTAAGTCTCTTGATCAATGCTTTGCAAGTTGCGGTCAAGTTCACAATTCCTTCTTGTGATCTTCCTCTTTTGCTCGATTATGTCTTTGAAATTTTTTGCATAAAGTGGCATCCCCAGTCACCACTTACGTAAGGCATCGCGATCTCCGACACGAAGGTTTTGAAAACCTTGCAGCCCAGTTCCTCATCTTTGATTTGCGACCTACTGTGGAAATGGGATTTGCATGTAGATTGTTCTGGGTTTCTTCTTGCTTCCTTCTTCTCGGCGGTTGTTCCTTCTTTCTTTCCTTCTCCGATTGTTTTGACATCGTCCCGGGCCTTCATCTCCCTTGTTGCTTTCATCTTTTCTTGTCTTTTCCACGAGTCTTTCCCACTTCGGTACGCACGACCATGCATTCTTTAATTCTTCTTCGTTAATCCCTTTGGGAAAGGCATCTTTCATCGGTTTTGGGTTTGGGGCGAGTTACTTTATTTGTGTCTCTAGGTTCTTGAGAGAGGCATTAGTGGTCTTGAAAATTTGAGAGTGGTACTTGGGGCTTCGATTCTGAGCACATTCATGGAGATTTAACTGACTTCTTGTCCCCATGAATTGCAGCATATGATCTTCAAATGGTTGAGCCCTCCTCGACTCACGAAATTTTCGTTTGACATTTTCACCTCCTTCAGCTGCTGCTGGGAACCTTGGTGGTTCTTGATATCCACATTGAGGATTACGCTCCACCGTATGAAAATTTCATGGTTCCTCAGTCTTTGGATGATAGTGTCTTTGGCGAGGTTAGGATTTGGTTTGAAGTGATAGCTTCTTGGCTCCCCAAGTACTTAACCTCCTCAGCATCATAAAACAGTTCTTCAGTGGGTACATCAGCACTTCCTCTCAATAGTTCCCTCTCGACTGCTCCTATTTCATGAGCAGTGTGCATTTTCCTCTCTTGCTTGTCCATTCTATGCATGATGGCATCCAACTTTGCCTCCATAGGTTTTGTCATTTGCTCGAAGCTCATGACTCCTCTTCCTGCGCGTTCTCTTGAAAACTTCTGATGTAGCTTTCATGTGCATTTCGCCCAGTCCTCAATCAGATCTCTTGCCTCTTCAGCACTCTTACGTTTAGATACAGCATGAAGAATCAATAATGCCCTTAGATGTATCATTCAAGGCATGATACACTATGTCCATTTGGGTCTTCAAGTCTATTCCATGCATTGGGCATCTTTTTAGCAACCTTTTGAATCTCTCCTATGCTACATAAAGGCTCTCAACTTCCCCCTGCTGGAACACAATTATCTCCCTCCTTCTCTCTGAGGTGAGTGATGGGGGGAAGAATCTACCCAAATAGGCTTCTCTGACTCCTCCCAAGTATCAGCGAGAACCATATGGTAAAGATTCATACCATCATGAAACATTTGTATCTTAGAGAAAATGGAATAAATGCAAATTTATGACCTCCCGGTCCACCCCATTCGGCTTCCTTTGTGTTCGCCATCACGAGAAACCTTCCCGGGTGCTCGTTTGGGTCTTATTGGGATGACCGGTAAAGCGTATTCTTGAACCATTATGTCAGTCTTTAGCCCCGATTCAAAGATTATTTACATCAGCGTAAATTTGTCCCGATTGCGAGTATTCATCTGAATAATAGGTCTCAAAAGTCCTCCATTGTATCGATGATTGGAGGCCTTAAATTTCTTTGTTCTTTGTTAACACCATTAAGTGCTTGCCTTTCATACATCGCCAGTGAGTTTTCTGCCCTTTTTCGTTTTCTCAAGCTTGAGTGTTCTCTACAATTCCCGATTATCTGTTGGAATCATATCGGTGTTAATTTTCCTATGCATTAAAAGTTTTCCACACGAAATAAAAACATACTCACGTTAATAGGATTAATTGAGCGACAAATATTTTCAATATGGCTTGGTAAAGATTAGTGGCTAAAAATAACCCACTTTGCTAGAAAAACTATTTTGTTCTTTTCTTTTTAAATGTCCAATTAGTATTTCCTTCTTTCGTCTGAATATTGATCTACTAAATTCTTTTCGATCCTGACGGCGTGTAGCCGAAAACTTGTTGTTTGGACGAAAAGACATATACAAAATTTATGACCACGATTACAAAAGGACTATTGTCTAATCCCAGCCCGATAATGCCATGAAACTTTGTTGGCTATATTTCTTTACAATTATGCGATTAAAAATGGTTTCCTTAAGGCTTTGGATAAATTTATTCCTGGTTTTGATCCATGATTACGCAAAGTGCCACCGGTCGAGACAAGTAATAAAATTAGTTTTTAGTCCGATATCGATCCGCAGAGATCTGAGAATTTTCAATCCAACTACCCTGACTACTCAAGGTCTATACTATTGGACTATGATAAACAATTTGAATCAGCTTTGAAAGCCTTAAAATAATGAAAATTAAAAAGAATTGAATTAATAACAAATGAATTGAATACTGAAATAATAAAATAACAAATTTAGATTGAACAGTTGCTCTGCAAGGGCCTGCGAAATAAAGCTATTGTGAAACATCAATTCCTTGATTTCACTATCAATTTTGCTTCATTAACCACGATTTAAAAAACTAGTCCAAGGAGTATGAAAGTGATTTGGATCTCAAATTCCCTTTTTTCATTATCCTAACCTTGTTTGTTTCTTTCGAAGACAGTGGGTTAGATAACTACCTTTAATCGGTCGCCTTGTTAAGGTATTTTCTTTTCAATACTTCATACCCGACACAGATTTGTAAACTGAGCTCCTAACTTATAGTCATTTATGCAGTTTACACTATACTGGTTTCTCTTCCTCAAAATTAGAACAGCTCATTCTTTCCTTGATTAGATCCTTGCTAACACGGGATTAAATTCACCATTCGAATCGAGGCGAACTCTCTGCATGTTTAAATTGATAAATCGTTCAACTCATTCTCGTCTCAAAGTGAAAAGAGGATTTATCAATTTAATCACACGAGAAGCTTACGATAAATACGCGTGTGATTCGCATCTGAGTGCAATTGCTCATTACTCGAAGGAATGCCTTCCTTGTGTCACTCGAGGCCTCAGGAAATCGGAGCTTGGGAGCAATCAGGTTTATGGGTAGGCGACACGATATTGGGATCAATTCCACAAAATCAAAAACCAGCAGAAGTAGATTTACAAAGCGAAGTTCATCATCGATGAATGAATTCTGCGGAAAGATAATTTCGGCGATAGAGTCATTTCAATGGGCGGGTTTCTAAATTCTACGATTACACCATACATTGGCTTCTTGATCAAAAACCAACGTAATTAGAGCGAGTAGTTCGAAATCCGAAATTTGTCTGGAATTCAAATAACCAAACAGTAATTTGAAGAAATATAAATCTATATTCAGCTAAAACTTTAACAACTAACGTTCAGATCCAAAATTAAAACAAAAATACGAACTAATCTAAAACAAAAACAAAGAAAGAAAAGAAAATTAAAATACGAGGCCTTAAACTGCTCCGGATCTCTCTTTCAAGTTGCCAAGAGCTGCGTTCCTCCAGTAGCGGCTACATATTTGGGTTCCCGGGTTGGGTATTTTAATTTCGATGCCTCTTTTTTTGGACTTCGGTTCTTTGGCCCGAGTTGGTTGTTGATATCAGCGACATCAATTCTTTGTCGCGACTTACATTTGTCTCAGTCTTTGTCGCGAAGCTCTTGCGAGTCTGCGAACATGTCTTCTTTGGTGGCCCGGTATGCGGCGGCTCACTCTTGTCGACCTCTTCTTTGGAATTGATGTCGCGGCGGCTCGCGGCGTCGCGACCTCACCTCTTTGTATTTGATGTCAGCGGCCCGACTCAATGATGTCACGACCACGGTCTTTGCGGCGGATATCGCTAGCCTCTTTATGATGTCGCGACCTCTGTTCCTTTACTTGTCGCGACATTTAATGATATCGCGACCTCAGTCTTGCAATTGATATCGCGACAACGGTGTTATGCGCGACCCGGCTAATGATATTTGCGACTTCCCGCTTTACGTGGTTGATGTCGCGGCGAACAGTCTTATCGCGACCTTCTTTTAGTGCAAGCGTGCCAGCGACCATTTGAATGATATCATGACCTTCTTTCTTTTACTTAGATGATGATGTATGTCGCGACCTTAGTTTCCCTTACAAGCTGATATTACGGCGCTACCGATTCGGTGTTGATGTGTACGCATCGGTGTCGACTTAAATTCCGATCAATTGTTTATCATACGTAGCAACTTCTTTTTGGTACAGCGTTCTCATTGTCACTTGTATTGGGTTTAATTCTTTGCGACTTCTGAATGATGTCGCGACATCATGTCTTATTCTTCATCGATTCTGGTTGCTTGGCTTTGGGTTTCTTTCACGCGAAACTCCGTTTTGTCTTCAATTGCAGCTTCATTTCTGACTGGGCTTTGTGGTTGCAACCTTAATATGTTTTTCGATTCTTTGTAAAGGTTTCACGACATCAGATCCTTTAATCCTTTTTCGCCTCTCCTGCTACTTGATTTTTCTTGACCAGGTTACATCGATGCGCACCGGCCACATTACACTCCTTTTCTTTGCAATTTCTGCTTTCTTTTGAATTCCCTGCTTGACTTTGAGTTTGGTGAAGTATTCCATATTCCTGCACATAAATCAGCTTTTTTTAGAATAAAATAAATCAAAAAAATGGACTGAAAATAGATGACTTTTAAGCTCATCAACGGAGTTCGCGAATTCGGAAAGAATTGAAGAAAGAAAATAAAAAATAAAAGTAAAGAAAAGTAAAACTCTACTCTAAACTACCTTTGTGAGTTCCTCTCTGATTTCCCCCTTTTTACGGGTAGTGAAGGCCGGAAGCTACTTTACTATTCTAACACTTTGTCTATTTATAGCGTGAGAAAGAAAATGGGCTAATGCAAAGTTCGATTGGAATTCCCGAAAAGAAAAGCCCAGCTTCTTGTCTCGGAATTGGCGACCTCGGGTTGATGTCGCGACAGCCGGTTTCTCTTTACTATGCTCAGTTGATCAGCGACCTTGTTACTTCTCTTGCGACGGGTTTTCACGCTACCGGTAGCCCCGATTTGTGGTCGCGACATCAACGTAATTAGCGACCTTGTTGTCTCAGTTTTTCTCAAAAAGTTGATGTTGCGACATGGTTTCACGTCACGACCTCGTTGTCTTTCCCTTCTATTGCATTCTGAGTCATGACCTCAGTTTTAGGTTGCGACCTCCTTTTAGTTATCACCACTTCAGTTCTGAGTTAGGACTTCTTTTATTTGTTGCACCTTAAGTCGCGACCTCAGTTTTAGGTCGCGACCTCAGTTTTAGGTTGTGACCACTTTTACACATTTCTGCTACCTGTCGGTCGTGACTTTTTCTGGTTGCGACCTCGTTCTTGAATCCGATAGTCTTCACATGCTCACGAACTAAGTTGCGACCTTAATAATTGGCCGCGACTGCTTTGGATAGTCCTTGCTTTTAAGCCCGAGTGTAACCTCAATTCTTGGATTTACGTGAGTTTCTCATTCTACCCTCTATTCCAAGTCGCGACCTCAAGGTGATGTCGCGACCTCATGGTTGCTCTTTTCTGGTGGCATGTTGTCCCAGTGGTTTTTTTTAATAGTAGTTGCGACCTGGATTTCTTCTGCTCAGTTCTTCTTCAAGTCGCCACCTGAATGAGTGGTCGCGACATCGTTTGTGGTCCTTGATTAATAAAGTGGTCGCAACTTCAGTTTCTTGGCAAGGACTTCGTTTGGCTTCGCTTCAGGTTGCGACCTCCCTTTTGTTCTTCCTCGCTCTTAGTTTGATTTACAGCGATCTCTACATTGAGACGCCGGTTCCCATTTTCATGCCATAGCCTCAGCGCCGCGTCGCGACCTCAAATGGAGCCCTTCATTTAAAAACTAGTTGCAACTTCATTTTCTTGTAGAGACCTTCCTTGTGGCTTCATTTACGGATCCATGTCACGACCTTAGATTGACGTCGCGACCTCAGTTGTCTTCAATCGGCGTCGCGACATCAGCGTGGTGTCGTGACCTGAGATTCTTCCTTGATTAATTCCTTTTGTCTCAACCACACTTTCTTGGTCGCAACCTTTATCACTGGTTGCCTTGGTCATTCACAGTCGCCGGTTAAACTTGAGTCAGAACTTCCCGTTTGAATAAGCCTTATTTCTTCCCTCGAAATTTGGTCCTGGCGATGTCGTAACACAGGAATTAGCGAACAAACAAGCTTCTTGTCGCGACTTCGACTTTCAGTTGCGACCTAGTTTATGCTCTTAAGTGATTTCTTACCATGGTTTTTAGGATTTTAAACCTGTTGTATTTTTACGCAAAATTAAATTTGAGTAAAATATATATATTTCTTCACATGAATAAACTTTTATCTTCTAATATACTCAGAAAAATGGATTAAAAATCAAATGAGTTTTTGGACTCATCATTGAGCCCCGTCTAACTCAGACTCCACCTTTCGCCGGGCGTTTTTTGAAGGAACTAAGGTGTGTTGGACCCGGGCTAACTGATTCCATGTCTGTACTTTGTCGCCGCCATTGCTTGATCTCAATCGAGACCCATTTCTACTTCATGACAAGCGGCGTCTCTCTCCCCTCAACACGAACTGCCCTTTCAATAGCTTCTCTAGCCTCCAACTCCAAGCTCCTCGAGCTTTTGACTGCGCCTCCATTAAGGAGCTTGCCAGGCCTTTTGTCGAAAACAGGCTAGGCGTGAAATTAAGTAGCCTCTCGCCTTCCTCGGTCGAAGTCTGGAATTCTCGTCTTTGAAACGCCATGTTCGGGATAGCAACAATTGCCCTAAGAAGAAACATATTAATGATATATTAATGACTAGAAAATAATACTAGAGCCGAGATATAAGCGCTTCCAAACATAGTTAGTCAATTGAGCAAAATGCGATTGAACTGTATCCCATCTTGATCATTTGCTAGAGATCTTCTTTAATAGTTTCAGTAGGGACTATGATGGTATACTCTTCGCCCTGCCCCCCGGCCCGAACAGTTACAAGCATCCGTAGCATCACCGAGTACAGATCGTGCAAATGGTCAGGCGGGAGGTGCTAGATTAAAGGGCCTCCACTAATCAGGTAATCTCAGGCGCCTCAGGCCGGGGCCCAATACCTCCTCCCGCGGGTCGGACGCGAAAGGAGGGAGATACGAATTCACCAACATACGATTAGGAAGCAGCGGCCTCCTGCGCCCGGCCTTAGTGTAATTGGCCATATATGACTGGCCAACAGCCTGCTCGGGAGGGTGGACCACCTAGATGGCGGCGAGAACCTGGGAAGCCTCTATGGACTCCCTTGAGAATGTGTTTCAGTGGGTGATCGTTCAGGAAACCAAATCTTAGGTGAACTTCGAGATGACAATGGCTTGCACCTCCAAACCCCATCCCGAGGCAAGGCTGGCGATTTTACGGCCACTTGAGAGGCGACATCGACCGCTTGCTTGAGGACTGGCATCTCGCTTCCACTTTGACGGTAAGTTATGAATCGAGCCAGACGTCGTCATCTTCCTCTTTCTTCTTCCTAGTTTGGGGGCATCGGGATAGAGGGACCCACCAGGAATGAAATCCTCAGCACGCCCCGGCCAACCCATGTCGCCTCGGCGTCCCCTTCTTTCTTTAATGCTTGAAATGAAGATGGGGAGTCCTTTATTGCGAGAGAGGACACTTCAAGCGACTACCCCCCTCGACCCGCACAGTCGCACAGACGGGACCGGAATCCTCGCTAATAGAGGAAGGTAGCAAGGGTTGAGTGCTGATCACCAATTCCCGATAGCCGCCTCGCTCTCTGCTTCCCTGGCTAGAGAAGAACTACCAGAGATTAAGCTCAGAAGGTTTACAGTGACAAAGTGCTCACCTTCCACAACCTCTGAGGGAAGAGGATGCGGAATTATTGGGACGCTGTAAGGAGACAGGTGGCAACTTAAATCATGCAAATTCTTCACAGTAAGAAGGACTTCATGATGTCGCTCCTGCTCGAAAATCTCCAATAGCCTCTAGATTTTCGTAAAACTGGCTCTTTCCATCAATGCACCAGTTTGCCCCTTCGGCTTTTCCCTATGCAAACATCCTACAATAGTGAAACACGTGTACATGAAAGGGCATACAAAAAATACATCAGCAAGCAGGCCCCGTTACTTGTACACACCTGGAAAAGACATCGAATAGTTAACATCAAACGGAAGGTCGGGGGTACCTAAGGTTTCAACTTGGCGTCCCCATTTAGGATCACCCACTTAAGCCTCACTCTTGGGCGGAGTCGAAGTCTTGTAAGGTGAAACCCGGGGGCTCTGGGTGAGCATGTGGACATCCGACCACCTTCTTGTACCCTCCAAGGTATAAGCAAAACAAACCTCCACCAATGAAGGATCAAGTTGGTAAAGAAGGTTCAGTACACAACACCCGTCAGAATCCGAATGACGTTTGGGTGAACATAAGAGGGGTAGGTGGTGCTCACGGTAAAAGTCACGAGTTGCTTCACGAGAGGCAGACGAGAAGTGAAGCCGACCGCAGTTGCTCGGGGTGAAAAACGCAGCGTTGTACTCTTCGCCCGTAGTATTTTCGACGGACCATCAGAAGCATGATGTCGATGTCATTTGGAATTTCCACGATGGGCCTTGACTCCCTCCATTGACAAGGAGGATGATCTTTGCTTAGCGTAGAAGGCATCCGGGTAGGCCTCGCTTGCGACTTCTTTGGTAGTAGAAGTCTCTTCACGACCTCTTGCCATTCTACAAACGACGAGACAAAAAAAAATGAAGCATTCAGCCCTATGCCATGATACCAAGCGGTAGAGCGAAACCACTTGCAAACCCAATAAGCCTGGGCGGGAGTCGCCCGATCTGCGAGGCTCTAATAATAACATCCCCACATTGCTATCCCTAACGCCGAAAATGTGCCAATAATAAAAAATCAACGGACCCACAGTAGGAACATAGTTTACTTGTATAATGGAAACTAAACAGTGCTGGAAGAGCGGTTTTGCAACAATACGCCTTGTCGCTTTGAATCCACGAGAAAATCTCGAGCTAGAGGAAACGGGATAGCTAAGAAGAAGCAGTAAGAAGCGGGTAAAAATTAAATGATGGCTCCCTATATATTAAGCGTCTAGGGCTTGCAGACGCATTAATGTGCCGCTGACTCATCACCTCCACAACCAATTTGAATCATGGCGACACTTCGTCTATTAGGGCACAGTGAATGAACGTGGGCCAGGCTCGTGGACCTTTAGGCCACCCTAACACCCACATTCGCATTGGCCAACCATATTATTTCTAGACCGGTCCATTTGGAAGCATACCAAATACCATAGCCCTCTATCGTAGGACTAAGTCCTTGTCACTAGCCGGGAATTGGGAAGCATGAGAACAATGTGTGCAAGAACATAGAAAATTTCAGAAAATGTAAATTCATTAATTACACCAAAAGGCGTTCATAGTTACACAACAATGTTTACATCAAAGTAATCATACTATGATTACATGATCCATTCGAACAAATCCAAGGCGCGAAAAAAAAAAAGAGGCAGAACAAGTTGAAGCAAAGGCTATGGAAGAAGGTCCTACGAAGGTGGAAAGGGACATAAAGATCCCCCATTGATTCAGAAGGTGGCAAGGAACACAAAGAGCCCCGTTGATTTAGGAGGGGGTGTTCTTGGCTGCAGAGGATTCCATTCGAGTTTTCGCACCACCTAGAGACACATCCAGAAATAGGGCACGTAACTCAAGAATATTCCTCCCAATGCAAACAATTCCAACTTCGCTCAATCCTTGTAAACTTCTCCTTGGTCCATGCTTGACAATCACATTTAACCCTCTTCATAAGCCTCGTCCGTACGACAATCACTTGAGTCAGACTCTCGGCAGCGCCTAACCAAAACCACCTCAATGAAAAACCAATAATAACCAATGGCACCAAAGAATCCTTCCTCCTGCAAACCTTTTATAGAGACCTCTAGCCTCAAAGGAATCCCAAACAACTGCATCAAATGTGACTTCAAAAAACTAGGAAATTCCCCGGTAATGTGTACATTGGAACACCCAGCAGTGCGGTCCACCAATCACGCATCAAACAAAATTTAAAATATTATCTTTACCAATCCCACATTAAGCAAGTCCCAAATATTCTCTTTTCCCGGCCAAGGAAGAATGACCTCCCAGTCGGGAAAAGGGGCATGTGGAGTGGGCTTTAGCCCCGAGCCCTCCACGACTAATAGGCCTGGCGGACTCGACCCCACATGATGGCCAGCGGTCGGTCTACGGGCCCAATGAAACCCTGAGGCCTAATCCTACGGGCCCGATCATCTTCATTTACATGCAGGGCCTAAACAAACTTCCCAGGTTGGGGCGGGGAGATATAAATGCTTAGATTTGATCTTTCTGGTCGGCTACCATCTTTAAGAGGCAATGGGGATGACCTCTCTTAGCTTGAACAAATAACCCCAATGAGTCACACACGTGAAAAACCACCCTAATGGCGTGTTCGCATCATGGAGCCGAGAAGATCGCAGGCGGTGGTAAACTATCTAAAGGAAGAACATGTCATAACGTGCGAACAAGCGCCACCTTTCCCTTCCGTTTCGGAAGAAAATCATCTACTTCCCATGAGAAGCAGACAACGGACCTCCTCCATAAAGAAAGAGGGAGTGACACCAAGATTCCCTGATCCGATTTAGGCATCAGAGAGGCAGCGAGCGCATCACCGTCGTTTTCTTATTTGATTTGCAGGTACATGTTGGCAAGTTGATGCTCCAACGATCTAGTGACTCAAAAAATTCAGGAGACTACAACCGTATTGGTAGAATTCCTTATTCGTTGTCTTCATTCACCATAATTAAAAAAAAAAAAAAAAAATCTAGGAAGGCATAATAAAGAACAAAGGTAAATGTGGTTTTAATTGCCGTGAGGTAGGATTGCGCGAGGGGCAGGAGGTTTTGTTTGATTTCAGGAAAGTATTGGAACAAGCCCAGAAAATTTGCTAAGAAAATGAAAATTTTAGAAACTTAAATATTCTTAATTTTTTTAATCTTTGTATTAATAAGTTAAAAGAAATAAAATATTTTTGAAGTAATAAATAAAAATAATACTCAAATTAATTATATTTTAGTTTTCTTTTAATTTTTTCCCTCTTACTTTTCTTTTCTATTTTATTTTTCTTACCCGAAAACCAAACATAGCTTAAAAGGATATCCTCGGGAAAGTAGAGATCCTTTTAAGGATAGAACAGCCATTGAGATACAAATGGAGGAAACAAACAGATGAGAGATGGCTTGAACTATTTACCTCCTGTCAAATCAAGCTTGCTACCATACTGAGCCATCAAGGTTTTTTTTCTTTTTTCTTTTTAATTCGGATCGACTTAATTTGCATTTCATGCTCGTTGCCAGTAACTCCTCATAATTCACATTAACGTGTTGTCCATAAAATTCTGATCCTGAATGGGGAAATAGAGAACTGTCGATTAGACATTTGCTGTCACGCCCCGAAACCCACCTTAGGGGCATGGCTGTCAATTCACACCCTCAATCCTTCAGCCTGAAGGTTTGAAGTGTGAAACGACACTAACCTTTCTTGTAACTGGATTTTGTCCAATTACCAATACTGTTCGAGTAAATACGTAACTTTCTAAATCCCTCAAATATCCAACTTTAAAACAGTATCAGCAAGTATACACTATCAAAAAACTTCAAACTCAAATATTCAAACATAACTAAACTTTAACATCTAAACAATGTCCCAAGAGAAGTTTAAACAAATATTCTAATAAACCAATTTCCCGTCCTAACCGTCACTCCTCGCCCGAACTAAGGGTACCTGAAAATTTTTAAAAAGAATAAAGGGTGAAACAAAGCTAATAAGAAATACTAATACATTTCATGGTCAAAAGTTTTCAATCATATAACAAATATGAGATATTTTCATCAAAACTTTTGATTCAAAAATAAGTTGTTCATTAAAATATACTTCAAAACATTCTCACATCCATTTCAAGTCAGTTTCATATCAAATGTGATCAGGCAATTTCATATCAAATTTCGATTCAAACACTTTCATAATATCAAATCCAAAATCAATACATTTCAAATATACTTTTCTCTAGTCATGAATATCAAATGGTGCCGGTTATGTGGGACTTTCAAATGAGTGGCTAGCGACCAATTATTCATTTAGGTGGACGGAACCAAACACTACTAGTACTAGTAACCTCTAACCAAACCCCTAGATTTGTGGTTGAATCGATTATTCCCCACCAAGAAAATGTGGAGTCGACTATTATATCCCGTTGACAAGGGCTGAATAGTGTCAACTATTATTCCTGTTGACAAGGCCGAACTAACCAGAGTTAAATATTTCATTCAAAATTTCAAATTACAAAACATCATATCTCCACATTTTCTTTCGTAAACAAAACAAATCTCAAAAGTACAATCTTACAAAACTACTTTTTTGATCCATGGATAATCAAATAAATAAAAAAAAAGTAAAACTTTTCATAAACCAAGATTATTTATAATTTAGTTAAAACAATTTTCATCCTCAAATGAAGTAAAAACAAACAATTTCTTTTTTAAAGATCTACATTAATATCCCTTACACGTACATATATATAAAAATAATTATTTTGAAAAGTTGTATTAGAATCCCTTACCTCCAAGAATCTTTCAAAAAGCTTTAGAAAGAGCTAATGTGAAGAATTTCACCTCAATGAAATATTTCTCCTAAAATAATAGGAAGAAACTAAAGTGATGCTATTTATTATTTAAAACTTTCTAATTTGATATTCTTAACAATTATATTATTTTGTTCACCTCAAACATATTGACAACTTCATTCAAATGATAACTATTTGAATTATATAGTTTTACAAATTTTATAAAACTCATATTCCTTTTCGAGGATCTTATTTTAATAATTTATTTATTTTTAGCACTCTTAATCGAATAAAATCTTACTAGAAAGAAATAATATTAATACTATTTTACAAATTATATTGTACACAATACACCTATAGCCTTTTACCTAACAATTATCATACTTGACAACAAGTATTATTAGCAACGGATCTTATTTCTATAATTGCTAAATAATTATTCTAATCATATTCCTTATCTAATAAAATCTCAATCCTCGATAAAATATTTACTTGCCAAACCATATATCTTTAAATACTTATCAAATACAAATATTTAGCCTTTTCAAATTTATCCTATTTGTTTATCATTATTTTCTTTAAAAAATTATCCTTAAATACTTTTTCATTCTCATACTCAAAGTAATTCAATATGACACCACCAATCCTTTTTTTATTTTTTATTTTTTTTAAGGAACAAGAGTGAAATCTAAATCGGACTTCTTCAGTGTTCATCTAAAGCGAGAAAGAAAATTAAAAGTCTACATCCAAGAAATCTAGAAAAATAAAATAAGGAAGATCTTTCTAGAGAAATTTGTTCTTCAAACCCTAGATCCGAAAGTCGTACGTCCTATGGAATTCTACCCGTTAAGAGAAATTCAAAGATGAATAGAAAAGATTTTCTTATCTTACTCAAATTTATACCTGGGGTATCTATTAGGAAAATTACCTTTTTACCCCTCTTTCATTAAATTAATTAATTAATTACTAATTGAATTACCATTATTATTTTCATAAAGTCATTTCATTAAATTAATTAATTAATTACTAATTGAATGCAATTTATTATTTTTAATAACGTCTAATTGGATTATCGATTATTATTTTTCGCAATGCAATTGAATTATCATTATTATTTTCATAACGTCTAGTGAATTATCATTATTATTTTCATAGCATTATGCACAGCCAAAAATTTATGTCATTATTATTTTTACTAATTTATCTTATCAATTCGCATCATTATTATTTTCCGTGTAACTTATCTGCCATCTGAGAATTTAATGGAATTTATTATTTCGCAACTTATACTATACAAATTCTCGGTGTTACATTTTGTCTCACTAACAAAACAACTAAGTGCTCCATTTATCGCTTATTGGCGTACCAAAACTAGATATGCCATTTCTCAAACAAGTTCACGTAAAGTGTAGTAATCATTCTAATTAAGAGAAAGCGAGAAGTATCCGGATTGTAATTGACATGGATGGAGTAGCTAGAAAGAGCTAGCAGGATAAACAATATACTAAAATTTGGTTAAATGTTTAATTCTTAGACTTTATTTAGATGGCTAATGGCCGTATCTCTGTATATAAAAGAATAGAGAAGCTCTTATCAGTGCACAGTTTGCTGGCTGTTAAAAACTATATTTCTCTATCCTTATCTCTTTCAAATATCTATCGGTTTGTTTTGTGATAATGTTTTTTTTATGCAATTTCAACTTTAGGCTAAGCGACGGTGTGGCAAATTCATGCAAAAACTTTAGAAAAAGATTGTCGTGTTCCATTAGACGGAAGTAAAAAGAAGTTTGTGGTTGTACGTGTATGCTATTTTTACCACCGTTAGGATATCTTCTATTTCTTCTCTACCATCCACGATGGGACTTGATGAATACCAATTACACTCTCCTCTATCTTGGGCTTATAGTTTGCTTCTTTGGCGGTAGGGAAATTAGGAAAGGAAGCCCGAAAAGTAGCCGAGAAGGGCAAAGGACGAAGTTGGCATGTCACAAGATCAGTTATCAGTACAAGCTAGTTTTCGAGACTTGGTAGGATGCATAAGGATTAAGGATGCCCTTACCTTCAATGTAATTATGACACGTGTCATACCGCTGTTGGGTGAGTCCTATATAAAAAGGTCACAGGTCACATGATGTTTATAGTTTTGCGCAATCTGAGTAACCTAATCAAAGATGTCTCACTCATACTTGTTAGTATGGTTACTTGGAATGGTGGTTCTCACCACTACATCTTTTGCCGATTACCCCGAGCCTCCGCCATTTTACAAGCCACCCCCGGAGTACAAGGATCCGGTGGAGAAACCACCTCCAGAGTACAAGCCGCTTCCAGAGTATGAGCCATCTCCAGAATTTAAGTCACCTCCATAATACAAACCACCTCTAGAGTATAAGTCGCCTCCCGGAACCACAAGCCACCTCTTGAGTATAAGCCCCTCAGAATATAAGCCACCTCCGAGTACAAACCGCCTCCAAAATACAAGCACCTCCGAATTACTAGCCACCTCAAAGTACAAGCCCCCAGCAGAATATAAGCCACCTCCTGAGTATAAACCTCAAAATAAGCCACCTCAGAGTACAAGCCGCCTCAGAATACAAACCGCCTCAGCCAGAATATAAGTCACCTCCACAGTACAAGCAACCTCAGAATATAAGCCGCCTCCTGAGTACAAGCCACCTCAGAATACAAACCACCTCCAAAGTACAAGCCACCTCTAGAATATAAGCCACCTCCAAAGTACAAGACGCCTCCAAATACAAACCACCTCAGAATGCGCCACCTCAGGAGATATAAGTCACCTCCTGAGTACAAGCCACCTCAGAAAACAAACCGCCTCCAAGTACAAGTCACCTCCAGAATATAAGCCACCTTCCAAAGTATAAGCTACCTTCAAAAAGGACCAAGCCACTTCCAAAGTACAGAGCCCCCTCCAGAATACAAGCCACCTCCAGAGTACAAACCCCCTCCAGAGTATAAGCCCCCTACAGAGTACAAACCCCCTCCAGAGTACAAGCCACCTCCCAAGGGAGAGAAGCCACCTCCAGAATACAAGCCACCCAAGGGAGAGAAGCCGCCTCCGGAATGCAAGCCACCCAAAGGAGAGAAGCCACCTCCCAAGGAAAGTGTCACCTCAGTATAATCCACCTCCCAGGGAGAGAAAGGCACCATATTATGATCATCACAACCCTAGCATCCTGTCAGCAGAACCATTGAGCCTCCTCAACTCCTCCCACACACCACCATCTTCCACCTATCCCAACTTGAAGAATTATGAATTTGGCTATTAGCTATGAGTGGTAGTATATGAAAAATAAGGGCTTTTCAACGCACTGGTCTTGTCCTATCCTCTGAGTAAATAGTGTTCTATGTATATGACTATCTACGATGCCCAGTTCAAAATAACCATGAGTCATTCATGGGAGATCTTGTATGATTGCAGGAGATCATAAAAAGAAGTTCTTGTATGATTGCAGGAGATCATAAAAAGAAGTTCTTGTATGATTGCAGGTGATCATAAAAAATGTAAACTGCTTATTCTATTTTATAATAACTGGTGTCACCATTAATTGGACCTATCAACTTTTCAGATTTCCTTTCAATAGACTTTGTACATGCATGTTATATATCTTTCATTTAGAAACCATTTATAAAAAGCAAGAAATTACAAATTTATGTTCACAGCAGGGAGAGGGAGTCGGTGGGAATTAGAAGTGTCACAAGAAGATACAAGTGTGTGTTACAAGTCGTTTTGACTGTGATCTCGTTTAGACTTTAGTGCAGTATGTCCAAGCTCCCCCTGTAGGACTTGGTGTGTGCAGAGCATATGTGATATATTTCTAATAAAGTCAAAGCACACACAATATTTTACTTTGTTTGGCAACCTACCTATGTCCACGGGGCTATACCCAGATGCAAGGATTTCCATTGATCTGATTCAAGGTTTACAATTAGTCTTATGTGGTACGAGACTTCTTCTCTACCCATGGCCATTCTTGAACCCTAATCACTCATAGTGGAATTCATAATGAACTTCTTCCATTCCCCTCTCTATAGCCTCGTAGACCCATACCAACATTACATCAATACAAGATGAAGAAATTAAAGAACATTATCTTTCACCAAAGGTGAAAGTCTTTTAACGTGCAATACCTTAACCAAGTATCACACACTCCACACTCTCTCGACACGTGCAGTTTCTCTTGTTCTTCTTCAAGCTTTGCTCCTGAAATCCGTGTTGAGAACTTCTAATGCCTTGATTTTATAGCCTTGCTAATCAATCTTGGCATTCTAGATACGATTGGATCATTATTCTAATATGACTCCAACTATACCTTATACATTTTTTTTTCTTCCATTGAAGATATCATTGAGAAATAGGAAACTTGTTGATCAAGTATCTTCTTCAAAATAGAATCCTAATTTGTTTATAATTATGGTTTGATATTGTAGACATTCGGAACTTTTGTGATTCGATTGTTATCCACTTTCCAAATAGATCCCAGACCCATCGGTTACTTCCTCCCCAAGTTCCTTAGCCTCATTCGCGGACTCACGTCACGTCCCGCTCACTATGTGTTCCCGATAAGGGACATCTCATATGCATCCACGTCCCTAAACAGGATTGTCTTAGTCGAACTACTTCACGAAGTTTCTACCAAGGGCGTCACCTCTATTTGAACAAATCTTCATCAAGCTTGATCTCTAAAGTAGCTATCTTCTTGTAAAACCCTTGAGACTAAGATGGACAATTTCAAACCCAATATTCTCCCCTTTATGCATTTCTTCGGTAAAAGAAACATCCCATACTTAGTGAAGTAAGAAGATACACACTCTTGCTCCCCTTTTTTTTGCGGAAAGCAAGGATAAATGCCTTAAATGTCTAGACCGTTGGTGGGGCTTATTGTAGACCGTTGAGAACCTTATCTACTCCATAATGCATGACCCCAGGATGACCATAGAGATTCATACAAGCATCCAACCCTTTGGTGAAAATGTCGGCCAATTGATCTTCAGTGGATACGTGCCTAAGATCAATGCTTTTGTCCTCAACCATGTTTCGAATGTGGTGGTGCCTTATGTCAACGTGCTTGGTTCTTGAATGCTAAAATTGGATTTTTTGAGATATTGATAGTACTAAGGTTGTCACAGTAGAGTGTTAGGACTTCTCCAAAGATGCCATAGTCTTTAAGCATATTTCTCATCCAAATGAGTTCTGTACATCCACTACCAGCTGCTATATATTTAGCCTCAGTTGTGGAAAAGATATGCAGTTTTTTTTTCTATTGAATCAAGACACAAGGTTGTTGCCAAGGAAGAAACACCCTCAAAAAATACTATTTATATCGTCCAAGTTTCCAGCCCAATCAACATCCTGATATCCTACTAAGAACAGACGATAGATTGTCTTGGGTGTACCAGATACCATAGTCCACTATTAACATATTTGATGATCTTCTTAACTGCTAGAAGATGACTATCCTTAAGATTTTCTTGGCATCGTGCACAAACTCCCACGCCATAACATACGTCAGAACGACTTAGAATTAGGTACAATAAGCTTCCAATCATGCTTCTATAGAGAATTAGATCAACACTGTTCCCTGCTTCATTTAGAATGTAGCACAAACTACCAAATTCATGAAGATGTTTCAATTTTGGTTTCTTAACTTTCCAAATCTCATAAGATGTTATGAGAGTTCTTGGCCTTAGATAAACTCGATTTAAGATGTAGCATACTGTATTTACTACTTCTGCCCAAAATTTAGTTGGGACACGCCTAGCTTTTAGCATGACTTAAGCCATATTACGTAGAGTTTTTGTTCCTTCTTTTCGACTCTCCATTTTTGTTGTGGGTTTAAGCCTTCGAGAACTCATGTTCTATTCCATTCTTTCAGCATAAATTTCCAAACTAGGGTTTTGAGGCTCATGATCCACTCCTTATTCAAGGCGATCTTTAGGAGTCTATTGTTGTGATCCTTGTACAATCTTTGCCAGAATTCTTCAAATGCTTCAGATTTGGTTATGAGGAAATTTACCTAAGTTAACCTAGAGAAGTCATTTACACATACATATACATACCTCTAACAATGCTCTTTATTTGCATGGGTCCCATTAGATCTATGTGGACCAATTCTAGTACTCTAGTAGAAGAGCCTAGTTGAGACTCTAGGTGAGGTGTACTACCTTGTTTCCCTAGTTGGCATGGTTTGCACATTCTTTTAGGTTCTTCTTTGATATTTGGGACTCCCCTGGTAGCTTTCGTAGTAATGGTGTCTCTGAGGCTGCTATGACTTACATGTCCCATACGTATGTACTAAAGGTTAATATCGTTTTGAACTTTGGTTAAGCATGTGTTTGGACTTGCCAGTAGATAACAATTATCTGATGACCTATGTCCTTCCATGATCTGCTATTGATCCTGATCTAGGACAATACATTTGTCCTAGATGCAGATGCTTTAACCAAGCCACCTCCTGATCCCCGCTTACATGATCTTTGTGCCAAGATCAGCATCGCTTTACAGACCATCTTGTGGGGGGTTTAAAGGATTAATTGTTTTAATTATTTAATTTAGTTTTCATAATTATCTTTAGGCTTTATATTTATCCTTTATATTTTAAATTGGTTTTATTCTAAGTTTAGGAATAGTTTTCGTATTTATCTTTTATAGTTTATTTTTCTTTTAAATAGTTGCCTTATCAGTTGAGGAAACCTACTTGGTTACATATATATATATATATATATATATATATATATATATATATATATATATATCTTTCACACTCGTTCAATAATATTAATCAAGATTATTTATTCTCCATATTTCTATCATTTAAGTGGATTGCGGGGGTAAACGTGAAGGGCTTCTTTAGACCAAAAAAAAAAGAAATCCAGGATGCAAATGGGATATTTGGTGAAACACAAAGGGTTTTTACCTTAACTAATATTAATTTATTAAATATTTGTGCAATTAAAAAGGTAGTGTAATAGCGTGTATATATATATATATATATATATATATATATATATATATATATATATTAAATCAATAGTTTATTTTTACTTTGCAGTAAACACTTTGATTATAATGTAGTAAATTGTGTCCACTGTTGGGACTCAGACCAAGACCTTCCTATATTTTTCTTTTGAAACGTTGACGTTTTACCATATGAGTTAGACATGTGGGCATATTAAATCTATCGTTGTTGTTGAACTTTGCTCTGATTAAAAATGTAGCATGGTAGGTCGCGACCACTCACATGTATACAGTGCAATCCAGTTTGATGTCTTTTGCAAAATGAAACTTGCTTTTTGTTGAAATCACAACACCAATCCCACATCGAAAGGTGAAAAAATAAAGTTGTGTTATATGGATCTCTTGGCCTCCATTGGGGCACATGCACACAGAAATTTGGGCTAGGTTGTTTGGTTTGTTTGAAGACTTGTTTGATATTAACCCGTTTAGTGAATCATACATTCTTATTTTGTTAAAAACTGGACCAAAAAGTTAATCGGTTGATAGTTTGATGAGTGTCCAAAACACTCATTATATACCCAGTTTTTAGTGTGTGTTTTATCCTTTTTATACATAAATAATTAGCGTTTTTGCTTCATTATTAATATTTAGTTTCATTTTTCATTTTAGGTTAAATTGCGGCATTTAGAGACAGTTTGGATTCTAAACAGTGGAGGAATCCAGATCCTGCTCCAACGTCATGACGTCCCAACGTCGTGACATTCTCATGTAGTGACGTGGCCCCAACAACGTCCACGCATTAGCGTCCTCTCCATTACCGCGTCGTGGCGTCGTAGGCCTATTCGCGAGTCCATTGATTTTGGCAGTGGAAGCCCAATTTCTTCGTGATCTATAAGGAATAATGCTCTAATTTGAAAAGGGTCCGCACTTTGGGACCAGAGAGGAGGCCTGGTAGTTGTTCTTCATGATTGGGAGAAGAACTAGGGATTTGGGGAAGAAGATTGAAGACTCACCATCATCTTGACCACTAGAGTTTCTTCTTTCTCTTTTCTCATGTTTTATCCTAAATTTGTGATGTACCATACCTCTATTATGTTCTAAATTCGTAGTCTAAGGTTTTGGTTATATTTTGGACATGAATCTTATATTTAAGTGTTGATTTTCTTGTTTCTATTGTCTATCTATTGACTCATGCTTGGTTGTTAATTACATGTTGATTTCTAATCAAATTCAATATGGTGAATGGTTCCTTATAAGATCTGAGAAGTGAGTGAGGAATTATACATAGGTGAATCAACCTAATTAATTGGATAATAGAGATATTAGCAATAATTAGGACGCTTTGTGATTCTTTGATCTTAATACGTCTATAATGTTTGGAGGTTGGCTGAGAAGTAAAAGCCTAGTGTTAGTTGATAGGTTATTTGACCTCGAGAGATGCTTATAATTAAGTTAGATAAGAATCGCCTTAGGAAAGCATTCTCATGAGATAATATGATGGAATATTGGCCTAGATGTAATGGTGTCAATTGCATCAAATACCACTAGACTTCTATTATCTCTTGGTATCCCCCCAGTTGCCTCCATTGGTTTTGATTTTGATTTCATTATTTTGGTTTAAATTTTTAACTTTTTGATATTACAATTTAATTCGTTTGGATAGTAAAGAGGTATTTTAATTTGGTACTTAGCATCCCATTTTCCTTATGGATCGATCTTTGTACATCTCGTACACTGTATTACTTGACAAATGTATACTTATGCAGAATAGGCGCTCATTTTACATTATACTTGTAACACCAAAAAAATACCCTAGTATTTTTTTTTATATATAATATTTTTTTTTTTATGTTTAGGGTATAAAATAAATTAATTTAAATTTTAGAATTTAAATGCTGAAGAAAAACATATGCAATGAAAATTTTCAGAAATATATAGTAAAATACTAATAAATATAAATGGAATAGGAGTCCTAAATGAGTAGGGTGCAAAAGTGTAAATGAAATGAAATAAAATTAGAAATGAATGTGATTAAGTATTAAAATGGAAAAAATGAGAAAATGGGATTTAGTGTGAAAGCAAGCCAGGGGCCTTGTGAATAGGAAACATAAAACCATATTTTGGCCTTTGAGACATTCCACTCATTAAGGCATTTTCGTTTTTGACAAAAAAGGAGAGAGCTAGGGTTTTTGAATGGGGAGATTTGTGAATTGCTCCATGAAAATCAAAGGCTAAAGTGATCAAAAACAAGTAGGAACCTTGGTATTGAAGTTTGAAAGAGATTTGAGATAAGACTCAAACACGAAACCCCTTTTATTTGTGTTTGAGTTAGGAAAAACCTTAAATGTTGATAAAAAAGAGTTTTGTTTGGTTGTAAATGAGTTTTGGGGTTGTGTTGGGTTTATTTTTGAAGAGTATTGTTGGTTGGTAATGGTTTGGATTGATTTTCAAAGGAAATGCTGTCAAAATTTTGTCAAAACCCTTGTTCTTGTTTTGGCTATAGATTAAGTTATAATAATCCAAATGAAATTGATTCTAATTGAGTAAGAGCCATAAGAGATAGAATACAAATGTATTGAAGGGACCAAGAACATAATGTACCACTGGGCTCGAATATGGGCTTAAAGGGGGGTTTGGGTAGTTCACGGGTTTGCCCTGTTTTGGGTGTAGTTGTGGTGTTTAGGCCATAAAATGAGTTTCACTTATCCAATTTGAGTGATTCAAAATTCTGGGTAAACTATACTTATAGGGGAATAATTTAATTAAGGAAGTGTATGCAAATTATAATCTCAAAGTAACCAGAAATCTGTAAAGTGGGTTTGTGTGCGGTCTGTTTTGCAAATTAAATTAGTCTCGTCTTAAAATGCAATAGCAGGTTTTGGTGATCCAAATTGGGTGATTCCAATTGGAGAAGAAACCTTAGAACCATAGCTTCAAATTAGTGAAGGAATCATTACCAATTTATGGAGTTAAGACCCCAGAAATTTAGAATAACAGTAGGTGATCCAGTGAGCTAACCAAATTTGCATTAAAATGTCGTAACGAGTTTGGAGCGTTTTGGCTAAGTGTGTTTTGGAATTTTATGAGAATAGATTGTTGGGAGTGATTAAAGGTCTTGGGAAGAATATGTGGTCTTGGAAATATTAACGTTTCGGCTGGACAGATTTATTAGGGAATTTATTTTATTTTAGAAAGTGTTTTGTTACAAGCTGTCAAAGTGGACAAGTTAGGGTTTTGGGATGTTAAAGTTAAAAATTGGACCAATTGATTTATAATCTGATTTTGGGTGCTTAGGGGTTGGTTAGGCCCCATGGTCCTAAGCTAATCAAATCAATTTTGAGAGGTAATTTTTGGACAACATTAGGATTGGTTTGGAGACGTTTTAAAGATCTAACATGCGAAAAAAAAATAGCATGTTTTGCCTTGTTTGTGTTATGTGGTTTCGGGCCTTAGAGAAGGAATTTTAAATTGAAATTTTTTAGAGATGTCATTGGATATATAAAGGACTAAAATGGAGAGTTTTATAATTTTTTAATACCGTTTGAATAATATTTGGGTAATAAAGTCCAGAGAGTACAAAACTGGAAAATAACGGTCCTTGCATGTGCTGTTAGTGGCTGTTTGAGGTTTTTGACTTAATCTTCCTTTGGGAATGGTTTAGTTGATAAAGACTACTGTTGGAAAAGGATTATAAGGCAGGGAAATTTTTTTAGTATTTTGGTTATGTGATGGATTAAAGTTTGAGACTAAACCATACCGAGGCTTGTATCTTGTCCTTATTTGCTAATGAAAGTTAAGAATCACGATATTAAGCTGCGAAAATCCAACCTAACCAAAATCACTAGCACGAATAATATTGTTCTTTAATTGTAATTGGAATAGGGGGCTGACGGGAGGAAAGCCTGAACTAAGATCGAAATTCCGAGGATTGGAATCAAAATGCAAAACTTTTTGGGTTTGTTCTACACCTTTCTCTCATTATTTTGAATCTCTATCTCCAAAATGTTTGAATTGCATATTGAATTGTTTTAAATTGATTTGATGCAAATAAATTGTGAAATAAATTGCAAGTTGATTTAAGTTAAGAAATTTGAGAAATTGATTGATTGCGAAATGAATGACATGAAAATTGCATGAGTATTGAAATGATTTGTTTGTATAAAAATACATACTATATTGTATTTTCCTATAAATGATTTGAGATACCCTTAATAGAATTAGTAAAATTATAGTTAAAGATAGATTGGTATACAATAAGAGTCGAACAAACGTACTAATGGCATATACCGATTCGTAGCCAGAGGTTAATATCGGTAGTGTACACCAACCCGAGGAACATATTTTTGCTCAAAAGCGAGTGTTACCGACAGTAGCCAGAGGGTGTGGTGATTCGTTATCCTATGACTTTTAGCATAGGTTAAATTAAATAATGGCTAAAATGCAAAATGATAATGAGAATAAAAAAGTATACGATTTACGATTTGAATGATTTGTTGCACATGAAAATGCATAATAGTTTAGGATGACCAATGAATTGTAATTGATTAAATGAAATATATCTTTGTATGTATTGTCTTGCGTGGTCATTTAAGAAATACGAAAGCATTGTCTTATGAAATTGCATGATTTGATTTAAACTGAAATAAAGAGAGAAGTGTATAGAACCACTAAGCATGAAAATGCTTAGCGTGTAGTTTTTTTATCTATGCACAGGTATCGAGTGAATAGGAGCGAATGACAAGATCGAGGAGCGCAAAGTCATCAAGAAAGCTGCGGAGTAAAAGTATATACTCTATCATATGCATCCATCCTACTTTTGAACAATTGATGTTTTGTGATCAAAAGAGTTAAACTCTAAAATGATTTTGTATATTATTTTGAATGGGCATGGAATGCCTTCATTATAAATACATTTGTTAAATGTAAATGTTTATGGGCCCTCTTGAATTAAAATCGCTTCCCTTTTTATATTTGAAAGTGTTTATCACGAGAAATGGAATATTTAGGCGTACTTGGTTATTTTATTTTGTATATGTTTTGGTAAATGAACTCGGCTAGCAATCTGGACTCGGTTCGGATCCGCCAATCGGGTCGGGCTTAGAATGGGGTGCCTACATTTAGTGGTATCAGAGCCTAGGTTTAGGCGGTTCTACAAAATGATTTTGAATTTTTTGTAAATGATTTTGAAATTGTTTTTGACATGCATTGCATTTGCATATAAAGGATGACGTGGCTCTGTTGCGGATCTTGTCGATCTTAATAGGTAAGCATGGAAAGGTCAGGCTCCAATAGTGTCGTTGTGAATAGAGTCTATAGAGATTGTCCCCTTAGAATACGAGAGTATGAGTTTCCAGGAGACTTGATCGAGTTATCATTCAGAGAGTTTGATGTGATATTGGGGATGAATTGGTTGTCCCGACACCAAGTGGTAGTTGATTGTACAATGAAGAGAGTGACCTTAAGGACACCGAGTGGCGAAGAAGTGACTTTTATCTGCGAGAGGTCGAACCTCCTCTCTAATGTGATATCCGCCGCTACTACTAGAACAATGGTTCGAAAGGGGTGTGAAGCCTACTTGGTTTATGTGATACATGTCTGAAAAGGTAGAGCCCTAGTTTTCAAAGACATCCCTATAGTTAGTGACTATTCAGATGTGTTTCCGAAGGAGTTTCCAGGATTGCCTCCACACAGAGAGATTGAGTTTGCAATTGACGTTGTTCCGGGTGCCACTCTAGCATCCATTACACCGTATAGAGATTGAGTTAAAAGAATTGAAGCTTCACTTGCAAGAATTGTTAGAGAAAGGATTTATTCGTCCAAGTGTAGCACCATAGGGAGCTCCATTGCTCTTTGTCAAGAAGAAAGATGGTACGCTTCGGTTGTGTGTTGATTATAGGCAATTGAACAAGATGGTAGTGAAGAACAAGTATCCGTTACCTAGGATTGATGACTTTTTTTCCAATTGAAGGTCAGTGTTTTTTGAAGATTGACTTGCGATCTGGGTATCATCAACTGAGGATTAAGGATACGGATGTGCATAAGATGACATTCAGAATGCGGTATGGACATTATGAATTCCTTATAATGCTGTTTGGGTTGACAAATGCACCGGCGGCTTTCATGGACTTAATGAATCGTGTTTTCCGACCGTATGTAGATCAGTTTGTCGTGGTGTTTATAGACGACATCCTTGTGTATTCAAAGGATCTGGAAAATCATGATACGCTCCTTTGGGTAGTGCTAGAAACCTTGAGAAAGGAAAGGTTATATGCAAAATTGAGCAAATGTGAATTTTTAGTTTGAGAGAGTATCTTTCCTTAGGCACATTGTATCAAGAGAATTCAAGTGGATCCAAAGAAGGTAAGAGGTGATTATTGAATGGAAACCACGGAGAAATGTCACGGAATTACGTAGTTTCCTAGGTTTAGAAAGTTACTACGAAGGTTCGTTAGGGGTTTCGATGGCTTATGGCCCCGATGACGAGATTACTCTAAAAGAATGTGAAATTTGAGTGGAGTGAAAAGTGCCAATCTAGTTTTGAAAAGTTAAAAGCATTTCTAACCAAGGCTCCGATTCTTACTCTGCCGACCTACGGTAAAGAATATGCGATTTTCAGCGATGCTTCATTGAATGGACTTGGATGTGTCTGAATGCAAGAGGGTAAGGCGGTAGCATATGCTTCAAGACAGTTGAAGCCACATGAAAAAAAACTACCCTACGCATGATTGGAATTG